>JAKLLW010000823.1:0-23260 GCA_022814695.1 Neocatenulostroma microsporum | reverse complement strand
CAAGAGTAAGACTGAGTAAGGAGGGCGTACGCCCGCCCGCCCGAGACAGCTTGTTAGCTACGATTGACGACATGACCATAATTCACAGCTTTAGACTGCCCCGACTGCTGCATGCGGCTCTTTCTTCTCCTCGCCATCCATCGACGACGCTGGCACTTGCTCGGGGGTTGACACGCCGTCATTCTTGTACTCCACTCCGTCGATGATATCGATGTCTTCGTAGATGCAAGCTGGAAGCAGAGTCTCGGTCGCCGGGAAGAAGTATGATAGCGCCCAGTACAAGAAAGAGGCGACCGTGAAGCCGTAAAGGTAGTTGATGTCGTATACGTGCTCGATGCCGGCGGAGATGGTCACGCTAGGGTTCACTGCCTTGGCCAGTCCCGGAGTGTTCGGCACGACCGAAAATATGAACGATACGGCCGCTCGCCAGTTGACACCGTGGTCGTACCTGTATCGGGCGTGCCTGCGATACAAGGACGGAACATCGATATTACGCTTCTTGACGAGCCAGTAGTCCGTAGCCAGAATGGCTGCAATTGGGCATAGGAAGATGGCCAGGCCACTCATGAAGTTGAGCAGTGACTCCGCTGAGTGGACGATCTTCCACGGCACCATTACCCATCCTGCAGTCACGGTAATGATGATAACACCCCTACGGATGTTGATGTATCTGGAAGCGACGGGTGTCGGCGTCAGCGGATGCTTCAGGCAGTCTACAAGGGTTGTAGTCATTGGTATACTGACTTTGGGAAGAGATTGGTCAGGTCATTCGAAGCGCTGATTACGTTCGCAGACCTAAGTGAGGGTGTAAGTGTTAGCCGCTGTCTTCAGTGATCTCAAGGGCTTTTGCACGTCGTCAATGAACCTTCAAGGGTTCTACCCATCGGCATACGTACAAATTGGTTCCGATCTGAGCGACGACCCACGTGAAGCCGACAAAGAAGGCACCGCAGCGTCCAGCCGGTCCGTGCCATTGCGCTGCCAGGCCGAGCGGATCCCAGATATACTCGCCATAGACGACCTTGGCCGAGGAGGTGCTGATGATGCCGAAGAGGCCTAGAAGGATCGAGATCAGAGGCAGAAAGAAGCCTTGCCAGTAGACGCCTTGCGGCTTCTTCAAGTATCTAGTGAAGTCAGGCACATTGGTGGCCATGGTACTGTAAGACGGATCAGCTGCATCGCTCAGCGACATTGGTGCTGGATGTAACCTTACGCCCAGCCGCCGGTCACACTCATCATGCTTGAGAGTATCAGCCAAGATCTCTGGGAGCCTTGGACTTTGTACTCTTGCTTCCAGATGTCGCCAGTGCCCCCTGCCTTCGATGTCATAGCGATGACGGTCCCGACCGAGGCGATGATGACCACAACTGATTTGAACCAGAAGAACCACCGTAACTTATGGGGCCTAGTATGATCAGCTCTCGTTCAAGACGTGGCGAGGCTCGATTCAGTAGACTCACGGCGTCAACAGTATTGGAAATTGTATCGACCAGAAGATGAAGTGGGACACCATTTGCTGCGATGTAATACCCACCGAAGCCGGAATCGTGTTTGGGATGTCCAGATACGAGGGCCAGATCGCTCTGATGCATTGAGTCATGGCTGTCGAGCCGGTGTATGTCTGGATAGCGTGCCAGAACAGCGCTGTAATCATGCGGACCACAACAGCGAAGCGGGCAAAGTAGAACCCGAAGGACGATCGAGCGGCCACTGGGAAGGGCACGTGGAGATGGGCACCAATAGCACCGTTAAGTATCAGAGGGATTGTGTCGATCAGGGACCCGAGAAGGATGCAGTAGACTGCTTCTCTCCATGTCAGGCCAACGGCGATGATTGAAGATGGCGCTTCCCAGCCCTGGGCGTTCATTGCATCGCTAATCCAGAACCCTAAGACAGTCCAGGTCGTCCATGTGCGTCCTACCAACGATGAGTGGAAGAATTAGCAGAGTTTCGTCAGTCTTCACGATCGTCTTCTTACGCTCGACCGGCGTGACGTCCGCATCGATGTTTGACCAGCGGTCTTTGTCTGCGAAGGTCGACGTCTGTTTGGGAATTACCCATCCTGAAAACTTGGTCTTTGTCTTCAGATCGGCCTTGGTGGTGTCGATGCGCTGGCGCAACGCAGTAGACATGTTGCAAAGCAAGTTGTAAGAGAGAGCAATTGACGGATTGCGAGTAGATAGTGACGGTCAAGAATGCAGCAAATTGCATTACTTATGCTGGATACATACCGGGTTTCAGGAAAGGCTCGAAACATCAAGACTGCCTTATCAGCGATCCATGGGCATCGCCATTGTCGTCGTTTGCGCCGAGAGCTTATCATGATTCGGCGCTCACGCCCGGCGAACGAGCGCCGCCGGCCAAGACCACACTGTGATCACTTGACTAGTGGAGACACTGATCAATTACAGTGTCCAGAGAACAGGCTGATTGTGCATCTTGATCCATTCCGAACGCAGTACGATTCGCTTGGAATTCGCTGTCGTCGCGCTCGGCCAGATTTTGAGAACGCAACATTTTGATCGTTAAAACGCTCGACGCTGATCGGACCTTTCCATGGAGTTCACGTCATTCTCTGGCAGTAGGTCAGCCTCCAGAGCAGCTGGCTGAGGACATGGACTGATGGGTGTCGCTGTTTGATGCAGGGAAGCGGACACTTGCTGAGAACGTTGCACGAAAGGCCGACTTCGATGAGATACCGACGATATCACTCGCCGGATCTGAAGAGTCGATTGTGGCACAGCTGCGAGATGCATGTACGAGGGTGGGCTTCTTCTACATCAAGGTAAGGCAGTCAGCTTTGTTGCATTTGCGCAGACTCTGACGCCGTCTTTGCAGGATCATGGCGTACCCCAGACAGTCATGGACGCAATTTTCGCCACAGCAAGATCTTTCTTCTCGCAGGCGCTGGAGGTTAAGGAGCATATCCACTACAAGAAGTCCAAGATATTGCGCGGTTACGAGCCCATGGCCGAAGTCAGGACTGACGAAACCAAGCAGGCCGACCTCAATGAAGCATGGGTAAGTGAACTGATGGGTAGAACTGTCCGAGTATTAGCTGACCTTTACACTTATCGCTTTCAGAGTTGTGGGTATTCGCCGGAGTTGGATCCCACAGCAGACCCAGAGACAGAGGAGCCAGGTGAGTATTGAGTCGGAGCATCTTAAATGCTTCCAAGTTGCTGAAGCGAAAGTAGTTGTCGACAGCGCGATGCAAGGGGAGAACGTCTGGCCTACACAGCCGGGATTCAAGACTGAAGTAGCAGCGTACTATGGCGAGGTACTTGGTCTCGCACGCCGACTCGTCCGTATCTTTGCCAAGGTTCTTGAGCTGCCAGCAGATCACTTTGATGCTGCTGTGAGACAACCTGGCGCCATGATGCGACTCTTGAAGTATCCACAGCAGGATGCATCCCAGCCGGACGCCTTGGGCATTGGCGCGCACACGGTATGCGACACCTAGTACTCTGTGGCGAAGCTTGCTGACAATCATGACCAACAGGACATCGAATGCTTCACCATCTTGCTTCAAGGAGAACAGCCCGCCTTGCAGATACTGAATGTCGACGGGCAATGGATCGAAGCACCACCGGTCTCAGGGACGTTTGTCGTCAACATTGGCGACATGCTAGCTCGATGGAGCAATGACACCTTCATCTCGACTGTGCACCGTGTGTTGAATGTCACAGGGCAGGAACGCTACTCTGTACCATTCTTCTTCGGGCCGTCTTACGACACTGTCCTGCAGCCTCTAAAGACATGCATAGCTGCAGACGATGTGGCGAGATATGAGCCAGTGCTCGCTGGAGACTACGTGTACCAGCGACTAGCCAAAAGCCGGCTGAGCAAGGAGGAAGCTGAGATGAGGCCGGTATTGTAAGCGGCGACTGCAGCGTAGGACTTTGTTCGTAGCTGAGTATCGGGGCTATCTTAATCATCATGTCCTAGTCTGTGACCAAGTCAGCACAAGAAGTGTTAATTGTATACGTACAGTATGTTCATGAGCCAATCGAGTGGGTTTGAGCCGGTGTCGGCGACGTGCAGGGATCGGCAGGACTGCATCTCGTCTCCGCGCATAGAAGATAAGCGTTCGCCGGCGGCGAAGGCACTCTTCTGGCGATTCTACGGCCAATGTGGGTTGCCTAAGGTACTGATGCAGTAAGGTTGCGTCGTCCAAAAGGATGTAGAAGCCTTCAATGACTGCCTGTCAGACTTGTCGATACCAACATCTACTCCGGTTGACCGTCTCGCCGTTTCACCATGGGTGATACCATGGAGCTCTCCACCGCACGGCCTTATGCCTTCAGGTTTCGTCCCGAGTCGACAGCACTGTTGATGGTCGACATGCAACGGGACTTTTTGGACCCTCAAGGCTTCGGTGCAATCCAGTGCGGCAACGATGAGGTCTTCAACAGTGTTCGCGACATCGTCCCACAGACGAAGGAAGTACTGGAAGCCGCACGCCAGCTTGGGATATCCGTCTTCCATACGCGGGAGGGACACAAGCCAGACTTGTCCGATTTGCCGCCTGCGAAGCGTCTCCGACAGATATCAGCGCCATCCAGCCACCATACTCTTGGTATCGGCGACCAAAGCCCTATGGGTCGTTTGCTTGTTCGCGGGGAGTACGGCCACGACATCATTGACGAACTGAAGCCGCTTCCCGGAGAGGTCATCATCGACAAGCCTGGAAAGGGCTCTTTTTGGGACACCACACTGCATCGTGCCCTGCTCGCTCGAGGCATCACCCATCTTCTGGTCGCTGGCGTTACTACCGAGTGCTGCGTCAACACAACCTTCCGCGAAGCGAGCGACAGAGGCTTCGAGTGCTGCGTGCTGACAGATTGCACTTCCGGCTTCGACTCTTCGTTCGTAGGCAAGACGCTTGACATGCTGTGCTCCTACGATGGTTTGTTTGGCTATGTGAGCGCATCAGAAGAGTTCCTGAGACAGCGGCCGACTCCTATACCTTCGCCTCCAGCGACACCGCCTGGTTTCCAGGGCGACCTGTCGATACCTTCGTTGCGCTCACAGTACAAGTTGCGTCAGACCAGTCCCTCAGAAGTGGCAAAGCACGTCTTGTCTAAGATCACAGAGTATCAGGCCACGGATCCAGCGGTGTGGACTTTCCTTCGCTCGCTTTCCGATATACTCGAGGCCGCACAAGCGCTTGAAGACCGCTTCAGTGGCCTGCCGTTACCACCGTTGTATGGAGTCCCTTTCGCTGTGAAGGATAACATCGACTGTTCCGAAATACCAACAACAGCTGCCTGCGAGGCTTACGCGTTTACTCCAAAGCGCACTGCAAAGGTTGTCGAAGCTATGCTGGACGCTGGTGCGCTCTTCATCGGCAAGACCAATCTTGATCAGCTGGCTACGGGTCTCTCAGGCTGCAGATCCCCATGCGGATACCCTCGAAGCGTGTATGACAGTAGTAGGATATCTGGCGGCTCTTCGTCTGGTTCTGCTGTAGCTATAGGGGCTGGCTTGGTATCATTTGCGCTCGGGACGGATACCGCAGGTTCAGGCAGAGTGCCAGCCGCCTTCAATGGCGTCACTGGCTTCAAGCCAACGAAAGGCACACTTTCAGCACAAGGCTTAGTACCGGCTTGCAAGAGCTTGGACACCATTACTGTCCTGGCACCGACGGTCGAAGAGGCGCGGTCCGTGTGGCTTGTCGCAGATGAGGGCCCGGACAACTCTGATCCATACTCCAAGACGCAGCAGTCTTTACCGCTTTGGCATGTGGACTTCCAAGGACCGAAAACGGGCGGCTTCGCGTTCGGAATTCCACCAGAAAGTGCTCTGTCAGCTTGCACCGAGGGATATCGCACTTTGTTTGCCGAAGCAGTGGTCCGGCTGGAACGTGCTGGCGGTACAGCGCAAGAAGTCGACTGGGAGCCGTTCGATGGTGGAAACACACTGCTGTACGATGGAGCTTTACTGAATGAGCGAATAGCTTGCCTCGGTCCCGACTTTCTGTCTAACAAGATGGACAAGCTTCATCCTGTCATCCGCAGCCTGTTCCAGAAGGGCATGTCGAATGCTGTCCAAGCTTGGGACGTGTTTCGAGACCAACACTTGCAGGCTGAATACAGTCGGGAGGCTGCGCTCATATTCAAAGGCATCGACGTCTTGCTCGTGCCCACTACGCCATTCCATCCAACAGTACCAGAGATGGAAGCCGATCCTTTGGCGCTCAATGCTAAGCTCGGTGACTTTACTCACTTTGCAAACGTCCTGGACTTGTGTGGTGTTGCTGTCAATGCTGGCTTCTACCCAGGTGGCGCGGGCCAGAAGCTCCCGTTCGGTGTGACCCTCATTGGCGCTTCGGGGACAGATGGCAGAATCCTGGACATCGCGAGGGAGTTCGAGAGAACGTTATAGTCAGTGTAGCATAGCGCCAGTGTAGCATAGCGCGTCATGAGTCTCTTCTGCGATACAGTTGACTCGTGCAACTGAGCTCGCCCAAGAAATTGTTGTGCTATCGGTGGATTGGCGACATTGGGCGTTCCGGCTCTCTGCAGGAGTCAGATGTCGACTTGGCTATTGTATCCTCCTCTAAACGGCTGCAGACAGTGAAACTGGAAGAGATAGTAGCATGTCTGTTGCATAGCTCTCTCATAGACACGCAGAAGCCCTGTCCGCGGAAGACCTTAAGCGGCAGAGTCCGTTGTCACTTACCTTTGCCCATGCTGCGTCTGGTCTGGAAAGCATTAGGGTTGACAGAAAGCTGTCGTCTGCACGCTCTGATGGACTCATGGTTCGATTGATCATGTTGTCGACGCGGTGAGACGCGTGAAGAAAGTCTAGGCCGTGCATACGGCGCACAGGCCTTGTCGGTTAGGGCGTGCACTTATGTCACCTACGCTTCTCATCGCTCACCATTCGACTGTCTGGCGAGTCCGGTACTCCCCTCGTCTCGACCTCATAGTACACACAACCTCTCATCGTCGTCCGTACTGGGCTATGTGACCATGACCACCTGTAACAGGCCAGTGACGGCCAAGAAAGCCAGACCATGCGACGCAGGCCGACGCCGCAAGACAAAATGCGTGACCCATGGACAGCGAAACCATAGATGCGTCTTGTGCAGGGGGCGCAGGTTTCATGCACAGGACTGTGCCCACCAAGAGACCTCTCTACCCAAGAAGCGCGGTGCATCCTTCGCTGGCCTCAACGGCGATGACCACCCGTCGGAAGGCGACATAAAGCCAGTCGAGCTACTTCTGGCACAGGAGTAGAAGAATACAATTCGCGGCCAGGAGCAACACTCCCTTTCGGACACAACGACCTGTCGCCAGATGTATGTTGAAATTTTAGCGGACTGCACGCTTCTCCGGAGGTTGTGTGGTTGCGAGCACATGGTAGACGATACACTAGCATGATGGAGTTCTATACGACATGAGATGTGGTTAGCCTACCTATCTCTGCCGGTCTCTCTCTTGCAGGTCCGACTGCTGTCACTGTGGGCCCATCTCCGCCTCTATAGGCTAGATTGAGACCGCTGCCGCGCTCTACGCCAGCACAGAGGTAAGGCAGACACTGTCGGTCTGCTGCCGACTGCGCATCGCAGTAATGCGAGACACTGTGTGTGGACTGTACGCCTCCCCAAGCTCCGGGGTGCGATCAAGGAGACATGGCAGGCTTTGGCGTGCTGCCGGTCTGCATCTCCGCGTCGGGGTATGCTGCGAGTGGCCCTGGTGGACTATACGCTCGCTCGATGTATGTCGTGGTTCCGAAGAGATGCGGTGTGCTTAAACTTGCTGTCCTTGTTGCATCTCCATGATCCCGTGTGCCACGCGAGGCTTTGGTAGATTCTACGTCTGCTCGAAACTTGCGGCGGGAGGAAGTCATTGAAGGGTGCCGCGATTGCTGCGACTCGCATGTCTCCATGCTGCAGTATCGCACACAAAGCCCTGGTAGACTGTACACTCGCTCGGAGCCTGGGAAACAAGAGATGTGGCATGCTTCTCTTGGTGCCGCCTTCGCATCTCCGTCAAGCCATTCGCTGCGCAAGGTCCTGGTGAGGCTTATGCTTGCTCGAAAGATACGGCACGTTGAAGGGAAGGTGTTTCTTTTGAATTGCTGCGACTAGCACGTCTCCGTGCTGCCTTGACATACTCATGATCCTGGTGTACTATGCGATCGCGCCAAGTTCGAGATGCGGTCCAAGAAATTTGGCATGCTGCTCTTCCCTGCCGCCTTCGCGTCTTAGTAAAGCCTTTCGCTGAAAAGGCCGTGGTAGACCGTACGCTCGCTCGAAGCCCGTAGTGCGCCCGAAGAGATCTTGCCGCCGACGCAGCCGCGCCTGTGTCTCCGTCAAACCGTTCGTCGATTAAGGCCCCGGCAAGCCTTATGCGTGCTCGGGATGTGCGGTATGGCAAGGGAGATGTGTAGTGTTTCCAGTTGCTGCGTCTTGCACATCTCCGGAACACCATATCATACTCGTGGTCCTGGTAAACTGTACGCTCGCAAGAACCCATTGTTGCCCTGGAAGTATGTATGTACTACATCAGTTTCGCAGATCTGGTGCGAAGCACATCAGTTGCTCGACGAGAGTGAGCTATAGGCCTGTCCCAAGTCCAAATTACCGGGTGTTCCAGTATTTGAGCTCACCTGTAGTGTGACCGCCAGCATTGTACACTACTCTCGTGCGTCCGGTCATGTCTTCTGGGCTGCATGGTGAACGTCCAGTCGTCTAGAGAGCAACCGCATACCCTCTCTTAGCTCAGCAGGAAATGAAAGGGGCCTGATCGTTTCTATTGACGAGGCGATAAAAGATCTTTGCCAGTGTTCGTCATCGTGCCACCAGTAAGAGATGTTACGCCTTGCTTTTGTGCATGACTGAGCGGTAAAGAGATAGGACAGCACTGAAGACTGGGGCATGACGAAGTGATGGGTAATGGTGATGGACTCCAACTGGTGTTGCAGAAGCATGGTCGTACCTGCACACTTATTGCTTGTGTTCGTGGACGCATCTCATTGCACCATCCATCGTCAGGGAGGCCATCACACAATGCCGATGTCAAATTGATTGTTGTATGCTGTTACGTCTGCAAATCATTGTGGACGATGAATGCAGGTTGATGAAAGGAAGTAGGAAGTAGTTTAACGTAAAGAGGACGCAGCGCTAGTTAATTAACCAATACATGCTTCACCGCCAACCTCTTTGGTCAGTGAATTGATTAGGCCCAGCGCTTGGCGGTACGCACTCCGGAGGTCTCTTCCCTAAAGAATACGCCTCGTACGCCTCGTACACCTCGCTCATGTACAACTGATGACCAAGTGGCCATGGGTAACCAAAGATCCAATAGTCAAACGCCTGGAAAGCCCATGATGAAACACCCACTGCAACACGCCGCAGACCCAGGGATCCGTTGGCGAGCGAAGGGACGCAAGAAGGTGTCGTAAAGGTCTCCGCGACAATAATGGCTGTCAGCAGCAAGAGCAGAGCATGCTAGCCACAGTGATGCGGAAGTAATGCAGGCGGTGAGACTGTTGTGAGGATGAGCGCAGTGCTCAACGGTAAGTCTGCGCCGCCTTCGCATCCTTGACCGCCGCCTTCATCCTACGACGAGCCCTCTGGTCCCAATCCAGACGACGAGCGTCCGACGGCGTGCGAAAGCCTCTATCGCGAGCGACATCAATGATGTCGTTCGTAGTGAGGTGCTCGAGATCGTTGTCCCAAGCGTACTTGATAGTCTGGCCCACAATGCCCATGTCTTGAAACTCTGGCCAGTTCACAACACCACGAGCGACATCCACCAGCTTGCACGGGCTCAAATCGGCGTCATCCGGACGTGGCGCGTAGCCGGCGGCGCTGTAGACGAAGGTTGCGACGACCAAGCGTGGGTAGGCCCTCTTGCTGAAGTCATTCAGTCCGAACTTGAGGTCGCCGGCACGCTTGCTTTGCTGGCGAACGGCGGCATTGCGACGCTTGAAACGCTCATCCGTGCCCGTGCCACGACCATGAAGCTGGGCCCTAGCGATGTCGGCAGGGCTCCAGCCATTGCCCAACAGGCGCAAGAAGACGTCCGGCCACTTGAGATGCATGGGAAAGAGGATGCAAATCTCCATGGCACCAATCTCGCAGAGTGGAAGAGTGCAGGTGGCGTGGATGGCGAATGGGAGATCGACGTTCTGGTGTTTCATCCTCATCACACCATCGATCGTCATGGTCTTGGCCTCTGGATCATCGTCGTCCTCGTCATCAGAGATAGTGATGACCACCTCCGCCGAGAAGTCGGGATTGAACGCCCTCTCGGTGCCGCGGACTGGACCAGTAGGCTCGAGTGGCTCGACGTCGAGGTGATACTCAACCTCGACTCCACCGTGAGTACCGACTGCCAGAATGCTCGGAGCGCCGCGATACCCAGGTGCGAAAGGGTTGCTCGGGTTGATAGCTTTGCCGTGGGTCGGAGCGGGTGGGAAGATGTTGCCTGGCAAGGCGAAGATGTTGCCGCGGGCTGCCTTCGTCTTCCTTGAGCCGCGCTGGTTTGCAATTTGAGTACCGGCGGCCTCGAACTTCATCTGAGCCGCCTTCCTCTTGTACTCAACGTCCCTGCTGTTCTCATCTTGCTTTTGCATACCCACCGCTCCACCACCGAGGGTGCTGTCCTGTCCACCAATCTGAGGAGTGAGTCCGATGTAGTTTGGGCCCTGCTGTTGCTGCTGATGGACGGGAACTGTGTACGGGTGACCCAGCTCGTTGGTTGGGTATTGGATCGGACGAGAGAAGTATTCGGGTGGTGGTAGTGGGTGGAGGTGGCGAGGATGGCTAGTCGTATCGTGGAAGGTGTAGTTCAGTGGGCGTGGGAGGGCGTTGCGCTGATCCGCAGGCAAGCCGTCCGCTGGGTGGCCATTGCTCAAGAAGATGGTGGGTATCGGTGAGGTGTGACGGATGCTTTTTGCGCCGTGGTTATACGTGGTTGACGGGTGGTATTGGCCGTTCAGATTCGTGCCAGCAGTCTGGACTATATGATCATCAGCGGTGGTCTTTGGTGAGACAAGACAAAGCAGGGTGCCAGGGTGTCGTACCGTCACTAGGCGGCAGGGTAGGGTCGAGCACAAGGTGCTCTTTGTTACCCTCGCGGCCATCCATCACGTCCGCCACGTCCTCCTCGAAGTCATCTGGGAACTGGTGTCAGCGAGCTGCATCTTTCACACGCACCGGATGTGCTTCTGCTTACAATCGGACAAGTCGAGCAGCTGATCGAATCCGCCTGTACCGTGCAAACCGACAGCCCCATCGCACCCATTACCGCCGTACTGATCGGTGAGGTTAGGGGTAGGTTGCGGGTCGCGCTCGAAGGCCCAGGGAGTGGTCGTGTCGTAGGGGGTAATCGTGTCGTAGGGAGTAGTCGCGTCCGAAAGGAATGGGTTTTGGCAGTGTGGACCTGCCATTTTGCTAGCGAGCAGAAGGCGGCAGTAGTGACTGTGAACACTGCTGTTGATGCTGGAAGCTTAGCGAGTGTGCAAGTTGCGTAAAGGACGAAGAAGTGTTGGATGTAGTGGATATGCAAAGCGGGTGTGATGGTTGAAGGTGGTGTCTGGGTGAAAGAAGAGAGAGTGGCTGGGATGCTTTCAGTTAGTGCGATTTGGGAGGACTTCCTGCTCATATTGGAAGGCACGGCAACTCCCGGTCACATAAACGCTGCGGCTCCACCCGCGTCTTGAGCGTGTTTCAACAATCAGAGCGGACGTCACTCGATGAGCAGACACACAACCAATTCACAGTCTCCCGGAACAGCAACACGGCAACAGACGCGCTTCTCGAGGAGAGAAGAGTACATGGCGAGAGGAGGAGGCTCAAGCAGCGGCTGTTTCTTCCTGGGTTGGGAATGATACGAGGAGGGACATCTGCAGCCTGCAGAAACGAGTGAAGTTCGCATGAAAGACTCGATGGTATCTACGCTATGCTGTGAGGCTTACGAAGCTGGTAGAACGCTACCAACACTCCACCAGAACGCACCAGCCTCCTCGCTTGCGCCGTCTGCCGTCCGCAGCGCTCATGGCCGCGGTAAATGTCAAGAAAGCAACGCCTGATAGTCCACACTCCACAGTGATTCCTCTGCCGCGCCCTGTAGACCAAATGAGGCCGCTGGCGAGAGGAGACGTCGTCGTAAGAGCCATACGACCGCAGATGCCGTCGGGAAGAGAAGTATGAGCATGCTGGCCGCTACGAGGCGGGAGCTGCAATTTCGGTGAGATCGATGTTGGAATGAGCGGAGAGCAGCTAGCCACATGGGGCACGCACGCCTTCGTTTGGTCGATTATGAGGTGAGGCTGGACTACGCTCAATAGCCAGCTTCAGCTACAAGAGTGCGTGTACGATCGCGTGCAGCCTTGTCCCAATCGGGAGACGAAGCACCATCAGGGATTGTGAAGCCCTTGGCTCTAGCGAGGTCCGAGATGTCGTTGATGGTGAGCGTGGTGTTGTTGGTCGTGTAAGCATACCATACAGCCTGCGTAACCCAGCCGGCAAACTTTGCCTCTGGCCAGTGAACCACGCCCTTCGCCAGCTCGATCAGCCTGGGAGCGTACGCCTTTTTGCTTCGCCTACGAGCCACATACGTCGATGCGTTGTAGTTCGTGGTCGGTCCGACGGAGGCTGGATCCAGCTGCTTGTTCCTCCTGTTCTGCTGGCGGATGGCAGCGTCACGGCGCTCCACCCTCTCCGCAGACGACAAGGCGCGAGGATAAAGCTGCGCCTTGGCAACATCTTGGGACTCGAATCCGTTGCCGTTCAGGCGGTTGCCTACTCTCGGAGACTGAGAGTGGTTCGGACAGAACGTGCCCAGCTCGGTGGCGCTCATGACTACCTTTGGCAATAGAGCGTGCCATGGCGCGGCGTCCTTGAATTCCGTGGCCTGGCGCTTGCGACGAGCGGCGCCGCTGCCACGGATGGTCGTCTTCTCCTCCGAGTCGTAATCTTCATCATCCTCCAGAGCAGTCTTGCGCTTGCGGCTGTTGCGCTTGCGGCTGTAGCGCTTGCGGCTGTTGCGCTTGCGGCTGTTGCGCTTGCGGCTGTTGCGCTTGCGGCTGTTGCGCTTGCGGCTGTTGCGCTTCGGGACTGGCGGCTGCAGCTGTTTGATGCTTGGCTGGGATTTGACCAAGGGCCCTCCTGTAGTCGCCACATGTGGAAAAGTCGAAGCGCCTGGTGGAGGGACCAGAGCTTGAGGAGGGTTGTAGGCGCCGATGCCTCCATTGCCCGTGGGCCGGAGAGTCAACCTGCCTGTGAACCCGCCGGAATAGGTGAACTTGCTGCGCTCTGCAGCGGCTGTAGATGCCGGTAGTGGGGTGTACCGCATCCGCTTCTTTGGACGTGTGTCAGACGTCTGAGAGCCGGCCATGTTATCGGCCAGCCCGAACTTCACATCCGTCGAAGCATCATCAACGTCAACCTTCTCGCTCTTGCCGCCGCGCTTACCACCACCATCGCGCATACGCATACCAGACTTCTGTCCAGTCCGGTCTCCACCGAAGACGTTGCTCTGCGCACCCAGTTCACCGCCAATCAGACCGTGCGGCGCCCCATAAATTGGCCGTTGCTGCTGATAGATACCTTGGGCGCCGTACAGATCGCCGAGTTCGGTGTTGGCAGGGTAGGGAGAGGGCGCGCCGGCCTGCTCGGGTGCCTGATGTGGCTGCAGGTAATACGGCGTGTGATATTGCACAGTCGACGGGTCGGGGTACTCGTAGTTGTGGTCGCTCGTTTGCGTTGGGAAGGTGTTTGGCTGGGAGGGTGGCAAACCGTGGAATGGAGCGTTGCTCTGCGGAAATTCGGCTTTCTCCACCTCGTCTACGAAGGGTCAGCATTGGTGGACCACACAGTTGGAGGGACACTCACCATCTGAATGTTTGAAGTCGCCATGGAGGATCGCAAGCTGCTCCTCGCTCAGCCGGTACTGTTGTTCTGAAGGATGGTGAACAGTGCGCTCTCTCGCGCCGGCGGGCTGGGCTATACGAGTGTCAGCAGTCAGCGTTGGTTATTGGTAAGACAAGACAAAGCAGGATGTTTTACCGTAACCAGGCGACAGAGCAGGGTCGAGCGGGAACTGCTCACACTGACTGTACCAGGCGCGCTCGGGAACATTGGATGAGACGTCTTTCAAGCCACCTGGAACCACGATATCAGCAACATGCCACTTCCTTGTGAGGTGGAAGCACTTTTGCTTACCCTCATAGAGCTCGGCAGCCGTAGAGAAGTCCCACCCGCGTTCGCTGCTGTCCGAATCCACCGATTGACACCCCTTCTCACCGTTCGATCCAGCCCTTCCATCAGGGTTACCGTACTGGTCGGTGTAGTCTAGCGACTCTAGCGTGGTTTGTTGGCGGCCCTCGAAGGCGTCGAGGGTAGTCGTATCGTACGAGAATGCGTTTTGGTGGCCATCTTGCCGGCGAGCTGAGGGCGGTGGTAGCGACTGTGAACAATGCTGGAAGCTTAGCGAATATGCAACTTGCGTGAAAGAAGGAGAAGGAAGTGGTAGATATGCGAAGCGAGTGCGGTGCTTGGAGACGGTAGCTGCGTGAAGGAAATGTGGTCGAAAAGTGGTATTTGCGTTCAAAGAGGGTGGTTGGGATGCTCGAAGTCTAGCGCGGTTCCAGAGGACTTCTTGATCAGAACGGCAGCATCCGGTCACAAACACTACCGCTGCGGCTCCACCCGAGCTTCGAGCCTTGGCCTTGTTTCGATAATCAGGGCTTACGTCAGTCGACGGGCAGAAGGCAGAACGGTCACTTCACAGGACACCAGAGCAGCAGTGCGAGGGTGACTGCGAAGCTTTCGAGTTTAGCGCGAATTGGAAGGAACACATCAGATTTTCCTGTTGGAGAGAGTGGCTTCTGCGCTATCATGTACGTATCTCCGACTCTCCAGGCCACAACGAGCCTGCTACCGCACTCGACGCCAGCATGGCTATTAATGGATGCCGCTTTGCCTCTCGGTGGTTTAGCATGCCGCTCATGAGATGTAGTCTCAGTGGACTATATCCTCGCTGGAACCTCGTCGTAGGAATCGAAGAGCTTGGCATCCTGCGAGTGTCGTGAGCATCGAACATGGAAGAAGCCAGTGTGTGGGCTCTGACGTACCTCCTCTTTCCGGAGATGGCAGATCAACGTTGCCTTCCTAGTATGCTTCACGCAGGGTATGTACATCGTCATAAAAGTCCTCAAGCCCGTGATAGAGCAGTCCGTATGTTCGTATGTGGCGTCTTCGTCCACGATACGAAGCTACTCGATCATGTCGCCTTTGTTCTTCGCTTCGGTCGGAGCTGAAGCGATCTAACCATCTGGCATGCCTACGCCCGCTGTTCCTGTGTCACAACAATGCCGTGTGCCGCGCATGGCCCTGGTAAGGCTGTGATTGCTGAAGACTCGTGGGCTGCAAGGAGATCGCAGTATTCCTCCCTCCCTAGCGACATGTACGTCTCCGTGCTGCAACGACATACGCATAGTCCTCGCGAACTTCCTGCCCGCCCGCACACACCCACGCACGAAAGATGGACATGTCAAGCCTGACCAGCTGGGAAGCAGGCGTTGGTCACAAAGCCGTAGACGCCATCTTATCTTCACCCGGTGGCGGTAGCGGTATGCCGTTCTCGGTCGAAATGGCTTCCGCCATGGTGTTGAGTGGAATTGTGCAGAGTGCCTCGCAATCATGCAGGCAGCGGATGAGGCTACTGTGGAAGTAATCGAAGCGATTGATCAAAATATATGCGGATACGGCACATTCCGTCGTCGACATGACGTCCTTAAGCTGACGCATGGCGATGGTGGTGTTGCGTGCTTTCACTTGCCGTTGAGCTTCCCCAATGATACCCGTGCCGTGTAGAGCCCTGATCGACTTCACGCCTGCTTGAAGCTCGCGATAGGAACAATGGAAAGTCGCACCTTTCAGCCTGCTACGACCTGTAGGTCTCCTTCCTGCGATGTCGTGCGCATTGGCCGGTGGACTGTACGCTTGCACGGACCTCGTAATCGGGAGTCGGGACTCAATCTGCACGAAGATGGCGATGGCGTACCATGAGCGAGTCGCTGTCGGGTGGTCGTACTTCAGAGCTGAGCCTGCACCGACGTTGACATTGTTGTCGCTCTTCATCTAGAGGTCTTCGCTGCTCTCGGTGAGAACTAAGGCCTAGGTTGGGTTATTGGTGGTTGTGGAAAAGCCGTTGGACATAGCGTCGATGGATGGCGAAGTGATTCTGACCCCAGAAGAGGCAGCAGCACGCGCGTGTGGCGACACGTTCCGGCTGTTCTTGCTGATCTGGAAATCGATAGGCAGTGAGCGTGGTTTAAATGTAGATGGTGGAATCGCACGGTAGGTAGTCGATGGCTTGCCACCGCTTATCACACGAGTAGCCATTGCCGCCATCGCGTTGTGATGGGCGTTGCGGCTAGTCATGTTGATGATGCTATGAAGCGAGTGAAGAATTCTAGAAATGGCAGGGAAGGCTCTCTGGAGTATGGTCTGGTCGTAGAGATATCGTATGCTTTCGCTTGCTGTTGAGACTCTCCGTAGCATCGTGTTCCACGCAGGCTCTGGTAGACTTTACGCCTGCACGAAGCTCGCGACATGGCGAAGGGAAGTGTATCCTTCAGCTTGCTATGAGTCGTGACTCGTACATCTTCGTTCTGCGACTGTTGCCGGCCTTTACTACAGCGTGCTGGTCACTGCGAGTCTCGGGGTTCTCGAAATTCTAGCAGACGTCTATCGCCACAACCAAGCTTTGACAGTCTGCTGCCGACCACCAGAGCACGTTTCATGCCGTCATACGCAGAGGTGAACTGTACGCTCGTGCGTGGACAGCTGCCAGCACCGTCGATCCGTATTCTATATCAGCTGATGGCCGCCAGCCTTTCGTACTGCTTGCAGATTCGCTTTCATCCGCCATAGTCGCTCGGGTCCGTCCTGAACATCCCATCGTACTTTTTCGTCTCCGGAATAATATACCATGCTCGTAGTGTTAGTGAACTGTACCGTGGCACATGGTCAGCCTTGGAGGGGAATGATATGTGAGAATAAGCACGATGGCAGGCCGAGGTCGTCCGCCGCCGATCGAGGCGTGTGCTATAGGCCATTCTGTAGTCCGGCAGTCCAATGCGTGAGCTCGTTCGTACTGCTCTAGACCCCTTTCAGTCGGCCATGGTGGACGGAGGTCGAAGAGGTGAGCGCCGCTTCAGACTGTTGGATTCTGAACCTGGGGGAGGACTGCGCGAAGTCTCACCTCACTATCGTTGAAGGCGTTTACATGCATGGAGTTCTGCAGGTCATCCTAGGTATCAGACACGGCCCGATAACGGTAGAGGAGGTTCCAGAGATTGCTGTCGTTAATGAAGTTCCTCTTCCATTGGTCCGCACGTCGCATGAGAGTTGGGTCTGTGGACGAGAGCGAGCTAGATTTGCTGCGGCCTCGCATTTTCCAGCCTGCCGGAGTCGCGTGCAGCCTTACGGCGGGTGCGCTCAGACGCAGGTGAAGACGTGAGTAAGGAAGTCACTGTGCGTGAAAGCCCGCGAATAATACGCTGAAGGGCAGGGACTTCATTGTCGAAAGAGACGCGGTGCAATTGGGAAGGCGTATCTGAAGCCAGCCCTGCGAGGTTTCCAAGCATGTCGCTGATCTTGCGCCTGCCTCCGCCAAAACCACCTGGGCCACCATCGCTTCTGGGTGGACGTACTATGAGACACGGAATGCTTCTGCTTGCTGCCGCTCAGCATCTCCGTACCACCGTATGCTTCTCAGAACCCTGATAGAGATTACGCTTCCTCATGGCTCGCGATATAGCAGCGTCTCAGCCTGCTGCGGCTTCCACATCTCCGTGCTGCTATACCATCGTCCATTCTTCGTCCGTCTCGTACTCTGAACACAACTGGTCCTCGCCATCGACGAAGTTGACATCCGTATCCGCTTCGTCATCGTATTTGTCGAACTGTGACAAGGCGTCTTGCAGGATCTGATGGTGGCCCGAGCAGACTTGAATTGCGCTTCGTAGGAATTTGGTGATTTCCTCACACTCTAGGCTACTATCGGCCGGACATGCGAGGTGTGCGTCGAGATACGTCTGTAGATCCAACTCCAAGTTGCCGAACTCTCTTGCTTTCAGTTCGCTTGGAGGATCGTGTGAGGGCTTCTACTGTCGAGCTAGTCAGTGCCGTATGTTCCAGTCACACGAGGAAAAAATGTCTCACTCTTATCTTGCACCTTAGCGAGTATGCAGATAACATTGTGAGCTGCTTCATAGCGCCGGGTAAGCGACAGCGCGGACTGGTGCTAGTGAGCTGTGCCTTCGCGGTACGCCAGCGTTGCAACGGACACAAGTATGTTCTCTGCCAGCAGTTCTGAACGTAACTTAGTCCAGTCGAGTCCAATCGGTATCAGGCCGGCAGTCCTTCGTACTGCTTCCAGACTTGCTTCCATCGGCCAGAGTCGCTCGGCTCCCATGATCGAGGAGGCATGATGGTGATATGGCCAACAGAGATGGTCTTTCAACTCTTCTCACCTGTACATCTCCGGAGCGCCATGGCGTACTCGTAATCCTGGTAGACCGTACGCTCGCAGAGAGCCAGCGTTACCATAGAAGGTTGCGTGTGCTCTGCTAGCTCCATCGATCTGTATCTCAGTCCAGTCTCATCGCCATAAGGCCGTCAACGCACCTTATCATCCCCAAGTCGGTCCCATCGCTCTTTGTTGCTCCGTTTTAGAGGTGAGGAGCCTATTGACCAGGAGCAAGTAGTCGTATATCACGCCTGTCTGTGTCAGCTGCAACTGCATGTCAAAGATGCTGTCGTATGTGGACTGACAACCGTATTGCGTGGGTGACCATACTAAGTCGTTGTCTCTACTGTGTGAGATAGTGTACTGATTTTGTATTATGCATTAGGAGTGGAAAGATCGGAAACAACGAAAGATAGTGAGATACTCATGGCACCGCAGCAACGTGATCCTACCTCAACAGCTATTGGACGTCTTTCGCCATTCCATTGCCGTTTTTGAGGCTTCAGTGCTCTGTCTCTTTGACATGAACCTTGATTGCTGTACGCTGTTGGAACAATCGATGGTGAACAAGTGGGTAGAGAAATGGAAGTAGGTGGTTGATGTCAGAAATACGATGCGCTATTTATCGTATTCGCCGTGCCCGTGCCTCAGCCGATGTGGGCGCCAAATCCCGAGGTGAATCGCACCTCACCCACCAACACGCTTGGCGACTCAAATGCCCATCCCTTGCGCCATGAGTCGATGAAGAAGCCCCCTAGGCGGTTAAAAGGACAAGATATAACGCCCGAATGCCCAATATGATCCACCCCAAGCACGCCGCAAAACCGAAGGATCCAAGGTCAGGTGAAGAAACGCCGAAATCGTCGGGAGAAGTCGCCAGGAGAATGATGTAACAGCAGTGGCTGTGAGGAGCCGTCTGAAAGCAAGAGTATGAGGATTCCATCTGCACCGAGGTGGAAGCAATGCGGTAGATGATGATGGAGTGAACGAACAGTGCCTGCCGAATGAGGCAGGCACATCAGGTTCAATTCCTCCAGGAACGGTGAAGAAGGGAGCCTAGAGGCTCACAAGGCTGCGAATGCGGTCGCGCGCATCTCTATCCCAGTGGTCGGTCGAAGCGCCCTCAGGCAACCCGAAGCCCTTAGCCGCCACAAGATCCGGGATGTCGTCAGTCGTAAGGTCGGTGTTGCCCGAGTTTACAGCATACCGAACAGCCTGCGTAACGTAGCCAGCGAAAGCCGCCTCCGGGAAGTGGATGACGCCTTCCGCGAGATCGATCAGTTTCAGTGCGTAAGCAGCGTCGACGTGAGCCTGCTTACGCGGGCGGTACGCCGATACATCGTAATCATTCGTCGGACCGACACTGGCTGAGTCAATTTCCATGTTCCGAGTGTTCTGCCGACGCAGAGCGGCGTCATGATGATCGACTCGCTCCTCGACAGCATAGCCGCGAGGATAGAGCTGTCCCATCGCAAGGTCCTTCGATCCGCACTCGTTTCCGCGCATCCGGTTGCCACACTTCGGATGCAGCGAATGGAGAGGGTAGAAGGCCCAAATTTCCCAAATACTGATTTCACAGTCCGGAAACTTGGCAGCAAGGTCCACAGCGTCGTCGAACTCCGTGTTGATGCGCTTGCGACGCTTTGCGTCGCCGTTCGCGCCGCGGCGGATGATGCTCGTCTCATCCGGGTCGTAACTGGCGTCTTCGTCCAGAGCCACCTTGCGCTTGCGGCCACGACTCTTGCCACTGGCTTGGTGAGCTTGAATCGGCTTCTTATCAGGCTGAGTCTCGGACTTGACCTCTGCATTAGAAGGGATAGGCTCCTTGGCATCAGACGGCATGCCCGAGAAGCCGGCGAGGTTGCTGGTGTCTGTCTCGACCTTGGACACTGGCGGTGATGTGCGCCTCGACCTCCTGGCCGGGCGCTTGTTTGACTTCCGAGCCCTGCCCACGTTCTTCTTTACACCAACCGAATCCTTATTGGCTCCGAGCTCTTCCTGTCCGCCCGCTTTCATGCCCATGTCCATGCCGTGAGCGAGTTCGTACCCGGAGACCGGTTGACCGTTCATATCGTATGGGATGCCAGGCCTGACATTCTGCTGACGATGGACCGGCTGCGCAACGTACGGGGTGACGTGGCCGAAGTTGGGTTGCTGAAGAACTGTATCCGGAGCAGTTTGGGAGGTCTGGCGCGTTTGGTGGATGTTTTGGTTGTAGTACGGGCCGTTGGACTGAGAGGTGAAGTCTTCGTACGTGGAGGGGTTGTACGGATCGAACGGGTGGTTCTGCGGGATGAAGTTGAATTGGTCTTGCTGCTGAAGGTCGAACGAGTTTTGTGGTTGGGAGTCGAACGAGCCTTGCGGATGGAGGAAGGGCGTGTCATCTTGACGGTTGAGCAACACCTGCTGCTGCTGGCGCTGCTCGGGAGTATACGGTGTGAAAGTAGGATCTTGGTTGGACATGTGCGTCATGTCGGTGGGCTGGGCTATATGACTGTCAGCTTGGGCCTGGTGAGACACAACAAAGCAGTATGTCTTACCACTGCCATGCCACAAAGCTGGGTCGAGGACAAGGCGCTCATTGTCACTAAGCGAGGACTGATCACGATCTTCCGAGAGCCACTCCGAGGCATTCGAAACACCTAAAGCGCCTGGAAGGAAAGTGTCAGTAAGGTTCTTCATTCACCAGATGTGGATTTGGTTGCTTTTACCTTCTCGAGACTCCTGCAGCTCGGGTTGCAGGAGCTTAGAGGTCTCACCGGCTCTACCTTCGTAGTCGATCCAGTCATCCCAACCCTCTGGCTCTGGGGTGGGTGCCAGCTGGTACGAATCATCCGCGAATCTAGGGTAAGCCATCTTGCCGGCGATGGTATGCGAGGTGTGAGTGTGCAGGAAGGTGAACAAGATGCTGCGATCGGCCTTTGCGAATGCGCTGTTCGCGTGAAAGATGCTTGAGCGAATGCGTGGTAGGTTTGCTAAGGGAATGTGTGCTGAAGGAGTGTATGTCGAAGGAGTGTGTCTTGCAACGATGCGTCGAAGCAGTGTATGTTGCAAGGTGTTGTTGGTAAGGGAGTGTTGGGTTGGAAGGTAGAAAGAAGATGGCTGGAAGGCTCTGGACCTAGCGCGGATTTACAGGACTCCCTAATCTGATTGGGTGGCAAGGCAACGACGGCTGTCACATAAAAATTCACTCTAGCCCCTTAGGGAAGGCTTGGCAGTTTTTCGATCAAGCAGAGGCTTAGTCACCCGCAGAGCAGACGAGGTCACTTCACGGTGTGCAGGAGCAGCACGGAAACAGCCGAGCCGCAGGAGACGACGAGGAGAGAAGAGTGCAAAGCGAAAGAACGGAGCTTGAGCGACGCCCATGTCTTCCCAGCTCACGGAAGACTGGAGCAGCTGAGGAGGACGATATCGGCTTCGACAGCTCGCAGGAACGAGTACAAGACGATTCGATCCATTCGAACACTATGCGAGTGTCTGATCTATGCTACAAGGCTATCCTCCGTGTGCCATCCCCTTCGCCTGTGTCGTCAAAAGCATGGAAAAGACGCCGAGATGATGCAAGTACACCCACCCCCTAGCGCAGACCGAAGACCGCACGAAGGTGAGAAGATGGGTGAAGCCAATGATGATCACGAGCATGCTATCCGCTGTGGAGCAGGAGCAGATGCTGTGAGAGGTCTTGGGGAGCGGACGTCAGCTACCTTGTGAGGCATGCACGCTGAAGTTGCTGGATCGAGCTGAAGTTGCTGCGTCGAGGTCGATGAGGGCTAGACTGGCTCCTCAAGCGTAGCCGGCAGCGTTGACAGCATCAAGAGCAGGCTGGCGGCGCGCCTTATCCCAGTTGCCAACGTACATCGCTTGTGGCATGGTGAAGCCAAAGCGGTGGGCGAGGCTAGGAATGTGCTCGGTGGTGAAGACGCCAGCCTGGTCGTGCTGCTGGGCCCAGAGGATGGTCTGCGTAACGATGCCAGCATCGTCGCCGGTCGGCACGTTCACCACTCCAGGAGCAAGATCGACCAGCTTTGGGTAGTACTCCTTCCTCGGCCTCTTGGACCGACGCATACGGTAGTTGCTGACGTCGTAGTTGGTGGTGGGCGGCGTGCTGTTTGGGTAGGCGTGCTGGCTGTAATACTCGACGCCGAAGTGATCGTTGCCACCATCCATGAACTGCTTGCGGATGGTGTTAGAGCGCCTGCCCACGCGCTCCGCCCCGCCGTAGCCGCGAGCGTGGAGCGCGATCATGGCAATGTCCTCGGATGTGAGGCCATTGCCATAGAAACGCATCAGACTCATGAACAGCTGGGTGCCGTTCGGGAACCACGTCAGGAACTCCTTGAGGCCCATTCGACAGCGGGGCAGCTTGGCGTGGGGACCAGGAGCGCTGAGGAACTCCGTGGCTTGCTTGATCCGACGAGTACGACCGAGGCTCGTCTCGCCCAGAGCCTCCAGATGACCTGCATGACCGGGCAACGGCATGAGCTTGCGACGGCTTGGGGTGGGGCGGGTCATTTTGGGCGCTGGAGCAGACATCGGGCCTAGTAGCTGCGCCATGGTGAAGATGTTTTGGGGTTGCCGCTGACTGACAGGCGTTGTATCGTGGCCGTTGTTGTTGACGGGCGCAGCAGTGGAGCGGGATGTTGGTATTCCAGATGCGGGCATGTGGTAGACCATCTGGCCCTCAATGTTGAACATCGGAGCCGTCGACAGCAGAGGGTTCGTGGCCTCCGTCTTGACCCTCTTCACGGCGTATGTGCTGTCCT
>JAKLLW010000822.1:0-23270 GCA_022814695.1 Neocatenulostroma microsporum | reverse complement strand
GAGTTCGCACTGGTGATCAGCAGCGAGGACGCTCCACTCAAGATCTACCGTGGCAGTGCCCGCAAACTCCGCGAAGGGGATACACTCTATATATACCGAGACAGCCCACTGGCGCCCCATCAACATCACCGTCAACTCCTGTGGATCTCGCAACAAGTGCGCAAAGAAGCTCGACCGTTTTACTATCAACTCAATCATTTCAGCACGGTGGAGGGTCCTTGGGTCTTTAATTCCTGGCTTGAGACGGTCGGCGAAGACGCTGTACGTATGCTTTCGAACGTCACCGCTTACTCGCCATTCAAAGAACATGGTGAGAAAGGGGTATTCGAAGCGACGCTCACTTGTACGGGCTCTGGCGACTCGATAGCCAGGAGTGTGAAAGCAAGGATCAAACATTCGGTGCAATTCTATCCTAATGGCAAACCTCTAGATTGGCGGAGTGCGCAAGGGTCAGTGTATCGGTTGTCTTGGAGATGCAGGACTGAGAAGATGGCTAGGGATGTTGCGCGGATTGGTGGTGTTGAGGTTGAGGTGGACTTGCAGGGCTAGTCGCAGGGTCGGTGGAACACTTCATAGCCGGTCGACGTGTCCATCTCTACGCCGGTGCGATCGATCTATAGATCGTCAACCAGGACCGGGAGAAGTCAAGGGTTGTTGAGAGGTGAATGCAGCTTTTTCAACGACTTCGTCTGTTTCTAAGCTTCCATATAGACCTCCCTCTGCCTCTCGGATGCTCAATGGCTTCGAGATGTCTCTAGCGATGCGCAACGACTTATTCCACCGAGCCTTGTAGGATATCCGAAGCACGCACTCGTAAAGCTGCACTTTCACATGTCAATCTTGGCACAATCTGCCCCACATAACAAATTTGACTCATCGCTCATCCTCCTTTCACTCTTTCTCCGGGATACACAAACTCACCCACGGGCCCACTTGCAGCCATGGATAGTGGGGCGTCACCGACTGGTACAGAAAGGCATGCTCTCTGATGGACCATAGACTTTATCATCGTTTACTGACGCCGCCTAGCATGCCACAGCCCGACCGGCCTGCGACATCCACCAGCAAGCCCGTCCGGCTGCTCGATCTTCCGGCAGAGCTCCGAAATCGCATCTACGAGCTTGTCCTTGTCACCAGCACCGAAGAGTCTCCAATTTGGTCTACCACTGGTGCCACGGTCGACACTCCCGAGTTGACATCCAGCTTCTCGCCGTCTCACGGCAGGTGCGCAACGAAGCCAGCCACATCTACTACTCGCAGAACTACTTTTCAACGGAGGGCGACCGATATGGAGAACACATCCTTACCTGGCTAAAGAGCATAGCCAGGGACGCCGTGCGCTCGCTAAGACATGTGTTGTTTCCCAAGTACTGCTCGTACTGCCACGCTTCCGGTCACAACAAACCAGGGCACTTCGCCGCAAAATTGTCTTGCACAGGGGATGCTAAAGCGGCGGTGAGGACTATCATGCTTGAGATGCCGAGCCAGGAGCACCGTGCTAACTGGGTCTGGCTTGCATGTGGCGGATACACGTCGAAAAGGGAGTGGAAGGATAGGGTGAAAAGCATTGCTGGGCTTATTGCAAGGCTTGGAGGTGTGGAAGTGGAATTGAAGGAGCAGGCTTAGCGGAGCTGAGAAGATAAACATTCTCTGGTGAGCGCAGGAGCAAAAGCAGAAGACAGTCGTGAAAGGAGATGTGCACTGGTGGTCGACCGGATGGTCGCTGCATACCGAGTCTGATCTTACTCCTGGAACGGAGTGAACTTTTCCAACCACTCTTCCGCCTCCTTCTCTTCCCTTGCAAGTACCCTCTGATGCTGCTCGCTCCTTACCCTGACGATACACTCGAACTTCTGCGGTCGCACGTTGAAGCCATCCGTGTAGGCAAAGATGTCGTATCGCCTCCCCTCAATGGGCAGAATATCATAACTCCACAGCAGTTTCGCCAACGCAATGAAGAGACTATTCGCCGCCAGATCGGCACCAGGGCAAATTCTGCGTCCCCAACCAAAGCTAGAATGGCCTGCTTTCGCGGGGTGGATCTTTTCGCCTTGGTATGGTTGCTTCTCGATGCCGAGCTGAGTGAGTTCGGAAGAAGGGAGAAATCTCACGGGGTCGAAATGGTGTGGATCTGGGTAGTACTCCTCGTTCAAGTTGATGGCCCAATTGTTACCAAGGATGGTAGTGCCAGGTGGGATGTGGTACCCTTCGTAGACGTCTGACTCGGTGCTGGCGTGCGGTGTGCCGCCTAGTACGGCTACAGGTCGCCAGCGGAGTGTCTCCTTGCAGAGAGCGCGGATGTATGGAAGATTTGCTTCGTCTGCGAATGTGGGCATGCGGTCTGAGCCAATGACGCTGTCGAGCTCGGCTTGAGCGCGTTTCAGGACGGATGGGTGAGTGACCAGGCCAAGGAAAGCGGAGCAGAGTGTCGAGGCTGTCGTGTCACTACCAGCGCCAAAGAGGGAGGCTGGGACGGTGGCGAAGTGCGCCTCACTGAGCAGTACCGGCTCCTTCTCCCGGTTGTCCAGTAGCAGCTTACACAAGCTATCTGGCACAGCCTCCGGATGGCCTTGAGCTTTCGCCGTAGCCATCTCGTGCTTCACCATCTCGAGGAGTCCCAGGTCTGCATTGCTTGCTTCACGACCCATGGACATAACTTCCTTCTTCCATGGTGCCAGCGCAGCAGGGACTTGTGCGAAGATTGGGAACGTCTCAGCAAGGTATTTACCAGGAATGTTAAGGCTCGCCATGTAATGCATGTACCTGAACCTATCGTTAATGACCTGCGCTTTCAGGGAGTCTATCCGGTGGCCATAGGCCACGCAAAAGACCACGCTGCTGGTGAAGCGCTCGAGCTCCTTCTCCCAGCCTGTGGGGTTCCTCAGCAGTGCATTGCACAGTCTCGTCGCTTCAGCTTCCTGCGTCGGCTTATACAGTCTCAGCGCCTTCGGGTTCAGAGCCTGATGCAACAGCTTGCGCCTGATCGACCAAGCCTTCCCATACGGCTGAGTCAAGATCCCAGCATTGCCGTTGTACACCTCACCCATCACGACCATTCGTGGACGGGAAGAGTACTTGTTACTCCGCTTCTCCATCAGATCAACTGCAATATGCGGGTCCGAGATGATGAGCGTTGGTTTGCGGCCGATCCAGATAGTGAACATCGGTCCGTACTGTTTGGACCACTTCTCGAATTGTAGCCATGGCGAAGAGCGCGGGATTTGATTCGTGTTGCCTATGAAGGGAAGAGGTGTTGGGCCTGGTGGGAGACGGAGCCATTGCAGGACGTCGTGTGCGAGGATGACTGCCGGGATGACTATGAGTGCCGAGAAGGCCAAGAGCAGTGGGTGTGCCGTCAAGGCGGAGATGATTTTGTCCATAGTGGCGATCGTGGTAGCCTGCTCGTCGAAGGTGGCGGCGCCTGGGAGGCTGCTCTTGAAGTACTAAGGTTCAGTGTACTTGATCGAGTCGTACTGCCGATGATCGGCAAACGCATATCGTCCATTGCCGTGCTCGAGGTCGGCGGAAGATGTTACGAGGGAGGTTACGAGCTCTGCGGGAAGGCGTTCCGTCTCCTCCCCACTTCGAAGCCTCCTCCGCCTGGAGCTCCGCATGGGCAAAGTGGGTCTATGGAACAACCTTGGTGGCGACCGGCGCGGGATCGGGAATCAGTATTGATTATGATACTATGTGTATGCTACTCTCAAAAGAAAAGTCATGCTGCTGACGAGCTAGCTGTATGCCTGACTACTCTTACATGCTCGTCGACGCCGAGATGGAAGCATTCTGCTTTCTTCAGAGATCGTCTTGGCCATGTCTCACCCACCGCTCAACCCTGGAACAAGAAACTAGGTTCCTGACCGCGGTAGTAGAAATTGACCGATTCTATTGCTCATCTTCGCCCTCCTCGATACTTTGCCTTACGCCATCTGGCGTATCAGCATCGCCATTCGCCTGGGCAGCACGCCTCTCCTCTGGCGCCTCGCTAGCACGAAGAGCAGCGTTATAAGCCTGCTCTTCCGTCATGCCTGCACCGTTGATCTCCGCTGCTAAGTCCCTCTCTAGCACCCCTTCATCTTCCTCAACCGCGTCCTCCACACGCGGTTGCAAGTGGGCACGTCCGTTGGCATTCGCGGTCTCTCCGTTCTGATGCGCCCACTGGTTGAACGGTGGGATATCACCGTACGCTGCGGCGATGCCAGTCGGCCTACGAGCAGGAGACGCACCGTTGGGAGTGCGAGAAGCACCGCGGCGTCTCTGCTGATTTCCATCCGGCTGAGTGCTACGTGGAGTGGGCATTGGAGCGACCTGGATGGTGTCCGGATCTGCTGGCGGTGCCGATGAATCGCGATCGTCCCAGGGTTGGCTCATGGTGTCATCGTCATCTTCATCCGCGTCGTCGAGGCTGCCGCTGACTGTGCTCTGACGACGCCTGATACTACTACCTCGAGCTCCACTCATGAAAAGGCCTGTGGAGGAACGAGAAAGCGATGCGCCTGCAGCGCTTGATGTGCCGGTCTTGCGTTTCTTGGGAGCTGGTGCACTCGCACTGCTCGAAGCCGGGCGTTTCCCGTTGCCGTTGCCTTTCTTCGGCAGTGTTGGTGGTCCCATAGGCTGCACGGGTCTCTCATCGTCATTGTCGCTCTCTGCTCCCGCATCCGCCGGCCCATCAAGGTCAGATCCGATCGCCGAATCGGAATCATCAGAGTTCATGTCCGTCTGCTTTACACTCAAACCGGCCGCTATGGCAGTCGCCTCCCTCTCCGCCCTCTTCTGCTTCCTATGCTTCATATCCCCCTTCTTCCACTGCATAGCCATTTCGAACCAGCTGTGCCAATGCCTCTTTAAAGGCGCTGCCATTTCCACCTCCATCCTCTTCACCTGCGCGGGGTCTCTCTCGATGAGGTACTTGTACGCATCGTGCAAGAACCGCCTCTGGAGTACCTTCCTCGAGCCCGCCGTCTTCGCTTCGAAGAGTGTGGGATCGAAGTGTGGGAGCCAGGCAAGCTCGTCTTCGAGAGGCTCGCGGTACCCTGCTTTGCCGAACTTATTGGTATAGCAATAGAGAGAGACCTCTGCACCACCGTCCTCGTCCTCGCTCTTCGGTGTGGGCTCGTACCAGACCGTAGTCCAGTCTGAACGGCGACAGCCTACGGCTAAGCGGCCGCGACGTTCATTTCCGTTCTTGCCTCTGGTTGGCGGGCGGACGAACTGGATAGACATGGTGCTTCTGGTAGTGGAATTGTTGTGGTACCGTTGGTTATGTTGGTGTGGAAATGTGTTAGGGGAATGTTGTCGATCGATAAGCAGAATGTCTGTCTTGTGAGGAAGAGGTTGTGAAGATGCCGATGATGCTGTAAGTCGGAGACAGAAGCAAGATATAGGAGATGGAAGCTCGAAAGATCGGTCTCGTGAGCAAGTTCTGGAGAGTCCGAAATCGAAGTGAAGGTTACAATGGCAGTAAGCTGAAGTCGAGACTCATTGAACGCCTCTGGACATCTGCCGTCAGTATTTGCATGCGGATTCGATGATATAGGTGGTTTCTGTGTCCACAAGGGGTAGAGTGAAAGGTAGTTTGATAGGAGACTCAAGGCTTTATGGTATAGATAGAAGAAGAAGTGAGGTACGTATCACTGGAGTTCGAGTGAAGATCAGCTCACTTGAGTTGAAAGAAAGAGAAGGAGTGTCATATCAGGCAGCAAGGTCAGCGACTTTGCATGTGATCGGTCTGGACTTGGATGGGTAGGGCAATTACGAGCTCACTGTACCATACTGATACTCCCAGGTACCTCAGTCTCGCCCTTTCGCACCTCAGCGATAACGTCAGGGAACATCTTATAAGCATTGGCCTCGGAGTCATGGTTGAGTATCCACTCCTCCCGCTTCAGCTTGATGACCTCTGGGTTCTTCTTGAGGGCGTCGAAGTCGGCTTTGTGCCATTTGTCGCGAGCTGGGATGATATCAGCATCTTCACGAGAGCAATGATATTTCAACGGTGACAATACGTACTGGTCTCGCCAGTCTTCTGTGTGGCTCTCACTCTATCATATCTGATTCTCTCATATGCTCGCAAAGCATTCGCCGCATCCTTCTTACCAGCAAGCTCAAGGCAGACGGCTATACAAGCGCCATCTTCCATGGCTTGACTAGCACCTTGTATACTCGTTGGCAAGAACGGGTGCGCGGCATCGCCTATGAGCGCTATTCTACCCTTCGGAGACGTCCACGTCGGCAAGGGGTCTCGGTATACGAGCTTCCAGTCCACTAAGCGATCTGGCGGCGTCATGCGCACAATGTTATGTACGACCGGAGCCCAGCCTTCGAGAATCTTACAAGCATCTTCATGATTGCCTGGCTCGGACCAGCCTTCCGTAACGTCGCGCTCGTCCTTGTGGGTGAAGACCCAGCTGAACTCCTTGCCACCTTTGATGGAAGCGGCGAGGAAGTGTATGTCTGGACCTAGCCAGCCGGTATGGGTGTCGCCGTGGATGACTAGGTCTTTGGTGAGGTCGTTTTTAGAGAGCTCGGAGCTGTCCATCCAGGCGCGGTAGATAGCGTAGCCACTTGGTTTGGGCTGGTCATCGTAGCCCAAAACAAGTCTCCTCGCTTTGGAGCGGACGCCATCTGCACCTAGCACAACATCGCCGGTGATACGTTGACCGTTGGAGATCACGCCAGCCTCGGTGTCGTTCTCGAAGTACTCTGTCACCTGCTGTCCAAGCCTGATCTCTACGCCTTGCTCAACTGCATGATCGAAAATGATCTTGTGAATCTCTCCTCTATGTCCGTTGTACCTCTTCCCGAAGTTCTCTTCGTCACTACCCCAATACTGGGAGTAAATGTGGTTCCCCTGCCAATCGTTGAAGGTCAGGTGGTCAGAGTTATGGCATATGGGAGCCAGCTTCTCCTTTACACCGGGCCATCGTTGGAAGATTCGAGAGGAGTTGGAGCCGAAAGAGATGATGTCTCCGAGCTGGACGTTGGTATTTTTGTAGGACTCGAGGATCAGAGCGGTATGTCCGTGACGAACGCACTCGATGGCTGCCGTTACACCAGCAAAACCTGCTCCTACAATCAGGACGTTGATGCCGGTGGGTTTGGGCTTATCTTGAGTTGTGGAGTCGGCGTCGGTGCCATTCATGTAGGGTGCCATACTGATATCTCTTCCTCCGGAAAGGCGGTCGTGAATCTGCGCTCCTGGCACCTTCCAGCAGTACGTCCCCTGCCCACCATCTTGAGGTCGTCCTTCTGAACTCGTCGGCTCGTGGACTCAGGAAAAGTGCCGATCATGGCAACACGATTGACAAGCAGAGCGGAACGACAGCAAGGTCTCGGTAAAGGTGGCTAAACAGACACGAGCCGTCCCCACCGTCTCCGTCTCCACATGGGGTAGCTTTTCGCGGAGAAACTTGCCCATGAGTCGCATGCGGTATCACCTCCAGCATCTCCTCATCCCGTCAGATACCGTGGCTTCATCAGGCGACGCAGCGGGCTCCATCAACTTGCATGAGGCCAATGACAGCGAGATGGAGGACGTCTCCCCTCACGGCATCATGATGCCCAGAACTTTGGGCCATGCGGCTGCGAAGCATGTCGACCTCCTGTAGCATGTGCTCAGATTGACGATCCTCTGCTACTCTCGGTGGCTGCTGCAGCCCTCTGGGCCCCTGGGAGGTGTAGCGAGCGGCATGTGATGCTTGCTATATTGCCGAGAAGGTGAGGCTTCCATATGTACACTCTGCGTCTCGAATTTCTTCTCTTTCGTGTCAAGCAATTCAAGAGCTATTGAGAAGGCTGTTCGTGCTACAGCAGGCAAGATGCCGTTCGGAATACTCGAATGTAACAAGATGGAGATAGTGCCGGGGACGGTACGCTGTAAACAGCGTTTTCACGGAGAAATGATGTACTAAACAGCTCAAAGGCACTTCTCCGCGATCAGAACGACGTCCCAGACGCGCTTCACGGAGTGCACGCAGAGCGGTCGAAGCACGGCAGCGGACGCTTCAGCCACGTCCTCCTTGTACCACAACCGTCCGACTCGCCAAACGACCCGCTCAACTGGTTTGTGCAAGATGGATCAGGCGAAGACGAGTTGCTGGGACTGACATCAAGGCAGGCCAACATGGAAGAAAGACTTCGTGCTCTTCCTCGTCGGCATGAGCGCTGGCGTAGTCGGTGCCTACGGTCCGTACTCCAAGCAGCAACCACGTTTCAGGGATCGTTCCTAACTCAGCATCAGGCCCTATGCTCGGCCCAGGCTTCGTTCCCATTTCCGCTGAGCTTGGAATAAGCGTCGAAACACTCTCACAGTCTACGGCGTGGCTGATTTTGACGCTGGGATTGTGCGTCTTCATTTTCAACCCCGTAGCCAAAGTCTGGGGCAAGCGGCCCGTCTATGTGCTATGCAGCATCATTCTGCTCGTTGTTAGCATATGGGGTGCTGTCGCGGACACATACGGCTCCTTTCTTGGGTCTCGTATCCTCGGTGCACTTGGTATGTGTCTGCAGTCCTCCAGCGGCTCCTGAGAAGCTGCAGCCCGGACCGAGTTGATCAAGCTGACGCGCTTTGCTAGGCATGGCTCCCTACGAGGTCCTAGTCCAAGCCACGATCTCCGACCTCTACTTCGTACACGAGAGAGCGACTCGCATCGCGGTGTGGAATTTGTTCCTACTCTGTGGTATTGCTGGAGCAGGCTTCATCAGCGGATACATCATTGAGGACCTGGGATACAAGTGGACCGTAAGCCAAGCTCAACATTTCCAGACGGAAGCATTTGGCTAACAGCAATACTAGTTCGGCATCTGCGCAATCCTATTCGGGATTTTCGGTGTCGGCATTATCTTCTTCGTCCCGGAAACCACCTACATACGCAACCAGGTCACCTCCAACGTCCTTGCAAAGACCGGCATCCAAGACCAAGAGCGCGGAGCCGAAAACGAGAAGTTCGACGAGAAAGGCATGCATATCGAATTCCACCAACTCAACAGCAAGATCACCGGAAACGGCTCTTCGCCAACCGCTGCGACAGAATCGAAAATGAGCTTCATCCGATCTTTGAGCCTTTACACAGGACGATACTCCGACGCCAAGGTCTGGAAGATATTCGCTAGGCCGTTCATCATGTTCTTCTATCCTTCCGTCCTCTGGGGCTTTCTCATTTACGGCACGACACTGACCTGGATCGTGTAAGCCACCCCGTCCCCGTTCTCCGCTCCTTCAAGGTGGTATCAGTATACTGACCCGACCTCCAGCGTCTTCTCAGTAGTCAACGGCGTCCTCTTCACTGCACCACCCTACAACTTCAGCGTCGGCGAGACAGGACTAATTTCACTATCACCATTTATATTGTGTATCATTGGTGAAGTCATCTCTGGACCGCTGAACGACTATATCTGTATCAAGCTCGCGCACCGCAACCACGGAGTCTACGAGCCGGAGTTTCGTCTGGTCTTGATGGTTGTCGTGGTCATCTTGGGCACATGCGGCTTCTATGGATTTGGAGCTACGGTCCATTATCAGACTCACTGGTCTGGTCCTGTCTTGACATACGGGTTGGCGAATATGGCATTGGCGTTTGCTAGTACTTGTGTCTTTGGCTATGTTCTGGTGAGGTTCTCATCCTCAGATGAACCAGGAGCTTGCTAACAAATATACAGGACTGCTACCCTCGCCTCGCGGAAGAAGCCTTCGTGGCGATCAACACCCGCAACCTCCTCACCTTCGGCTTGACTTACTTCGTCAACTCATGGCTAGCGAAGGATGGCGCACTAGAAGTGTTCAATGTGCTAGGGTCATGCTTCCTAGCTGTTTGCGCGTTGACAATACCTCTTTGGATCTTCGGGAAGAAGATCAGGAGTTGGACGGCTAGGAACAAGTTCCTGAACGAGTTCATGAGCGATGTGTAAGCTCATAGTGGGCTGTGGAGGAAGTTGGTAGACTAGCAAAGCTGTTAAATGTCGAGATGCGCTATGACAGTATGAGGTCTTCTCCAGGTATTGCATCCTCAAGCCCACTGTTCTCGCCATGAAATACCTTGAACAATGGATCCCACACTGTGACTGCGCGCTTGGTTGCCTCGCCATCTAGCATCGGCGGCATCGGGTATGGTAATCGTTGGTCTCTCGAGCACTCTACGGCTTGACCCGTGGCCGTCTCATCTTCCAGCAGGTTCATGTAGGCTGAGGTAACTGTGGAGAGCGGTGTCATACTACAAACAAGTAAGCAACCGAGAGATTGCGCACGAGCTCGACTCAATCGACTTACTGTTCTGGCTTCACGACCGCCACCAGCTGCGGCGGTATAATGTTCGTATGTACCTGTACACTGTTACCATCCGGTCCTCAGACAGCACTCATGCGCTCGGAGATAACGGGCGCTCACAATTCCAGGCATGATGCAGTTGATCCTGATGTTCTCTTTAGCTTTCAGGACGGGCGCTGTGCCGCGGACGAAGTTGACAACAGCAGCCTTGGCGCCATTGTACCTGTGACACAGTGTAAGCAGGGCGTCTGTATCGCAGGAAAAGGCGAAGTTGCGAAGCTGAGCGGCAGCCATCTCCGCAAGGTGTCTGCGGATGGCGGAAGATGCTCGCGGAGAGGCAGGCAGGCTACGCAGCCCACATTCTCTGTCCGAGCGCGTTCCGACCAGACAAAGCGGCATTGCAGAGACAGCTGCCACCGCCTTAACAATCTCACTTCGGAAAGTCACGTACTCTGCGTACGAAGGATGCGGATGCACCCCAGCAATACTCGCCGTCGCCACAATAACACCCCCCGGCACAGCATTCTGCCTCATAAAATGAATAGCCAACTGCGTCCCATACACCACGCCCTTCCAATCGACATCCGTACACGACAAATCCGGCTCCGGCGGGATCTCCGTTTTGTCACGATGACCAAAGATGAAGATGGAGCTCCTGTCGCCAATCCCAGCATTGGCACAGAGAGCGTCTATGCGGCCGTGAGTGGCGAAGACGGAGGAGAAGGTGGCGGCTTGGGAGGTGTAGGAGGCTACGTTTGTTTCGTGGAAAGAGGCGGAAGAGTTGAGTTCGGATGATAACGTGGCGTTTCCGCGGATGTCGGCCATGGCCACGAACCAGCCTTGTTGGACGAGGGCGCGGGAGAGGGCTTCGCCCATGCCGGACTGGGCTGGGGTGTCAGTGAGGCTGCGGGTGGTGGTGGGTGCGTTGGCGGCGTACCGAAGCGCCTGTCACGATGGCGACGCGCTTTTCTGTTGGTGAGCCCATCTTTGCCGAAATGAAATTGGTGATTTGGAGGCTTAGGTTGGGCTTGGGAATGAAAGAGAAGGCTGATTCCAAGATCTCGCCACAGCGATGTATTACTCCTGCTGACAGAAAAGGGCGGCTGTTCTACTTGATCCTCACCGCGTCGATCTCCTTTCCTGTTGCCATAACCGTAGCGTATACAACTGCGCCTCCGCACGACGAGCTTCGAAGCTCAGCTCAGCGGGTGTGCTTAGCCGGTACCTCTGCTGCATAGAACGTAGATTACTCCTACATATGTAGTTGATACGGAAGTCCAGTGCTTGGCACACGCTCATGTATGCTTTGTGGGCAATACATCGACTGCTGAATGTCCTCGGAAGGTTAGTGGATGCGCAAGCAGCACGAACGTGACGGCCCTGTTCATGTCCGGGCGGCGGGACATGCCGAGCGTGAGTGGCGCCAGTAGATCGTAGACTCCTATAGAGTATTGGATGATTCGGCCATGGTGTCACAGTGAAGATGAGACGACAGGATGAAGTGAGCGAAGGTTTGGACGTTGCATGTGATGTCGAGTCTGGAACCTAAGGCAGCGAAGCGGAGACTTCCGTTTCGGTCCCGCACATCACACTGGCTTGGCATTCGAATTGCCAATCCACCCGATAGCGCACATCACCACGAACATCCGGCTTCTCAATTTCCAGGCGCAACCACGACAACAACTCCCTCCGGTCCACTAACACCCCACCGAACCATTTCACTACAGGTCCGGTCGCGAACATGTCTGACAGCGGCGAGGTCGAAGTCGAGGCTCCCCAGGGCTACCCAGTCCTCCCCAAGGACGTGACGGCGGAGATTGGCAGCACGAAGCTCTTCAACAAATGGAGCTACGAGGATGTCGAGATTAGGGACATCTCGCTCACGTACGTCGAACCCGTATTGCTGGCAGTATCACCCAACATGAGCCGATCCGATATTGGCTGGGTGGATATGTGATATGAGTCGGACATGGGACAATGGGAACGGCAGGCTAACAGGTGTACGTGGTATAGGGACTACATCCAAATCCGCCAGCCCGTCTACATGCCTCACTCCGCCGGCCGGTACGCCATCAAGCGCTTCCGCAAGGCGCAGTGCCCCATCATCGAGCGCCTGACCAACTCCCTCATGATGAACGGCCGCAACAACGGCAAGAAGCTCATGGCCGTGCGCATCGTCGCCCACAGCTTCGAAATCGTGCGTCCACCAATAATCCACCATACCACAATTGTAGATGAGGGAAGCTAACGAGATGATGTCGTAGATCCACATAATGACCGACCAGAACCCCATCCAAATCGCCGTCGACGCCATCGTCAACTGCGGTCCCCGCGAAGACTCCACCCGTATCGGCTCAGCCGGTACCGTCCGCCGTCAAGCCGTCGATGTCTCCCCTCTCCGCCGCGTCAACCAGGCCATCGCCCTCCTCACCATCGGCGCGAGGGAGGCAGCGTTCAGGAACATCAAGAGTGTGGCCGAGTGCTTGGCGGAAGAGCTGATCAACGCGGCCAAGGGCAGCTCCAACAGCTACGCGATCAAGAAGAAGGATGAGCTGGAGCGTGTGGCCAAGTCCAACCGGTAGACGATGACGCTGAGGATGAGCCGGGAGAGCATAGGGACCGGTGTTCGTTGGTGGCGGACGTGCTGTGCATGGCACTGGTGTGCTGGTGCTGTGGGAGGTATGGCAGAAGATGCGAAAAGGCTCGCCTGCCTGCCCGCTTTGCGCTTGTTGAGCTTGTAGCGTAGCGACAGCTCGATGATACCGTTCAATCATAAACATTGAAAGCGCAACATATGGTGCCGAAGTGTCTCATACTCGGAGTACACTACGGAAACACACTGTCTCGGGCATGCTGACTAAGAGTACAACAGGCCCCTTGCAGCAGTGCTCGCCCACGCGCTGACTCTGTCGCATTCTACACTTCACGACCGGATGTTATTCAAGGTCTACGAGGCCTACACAGCTGCTTAGCAATAGCACGCGCACACCAAATAATCTCCCGAGACTGTCCGCTGTCTACGAAGTACCCTCCGAAAGATACGAGATTGGTAGAGGGCGATTGACTGAGTTGTTGCTGAGCCTATATCAGCACTGTTACAATACGAAGCTCGTTTCCATCACACTTGCAACACAACCTCGATCAGTGCACCGTACCTTATACGTCAAGCCGAATGGATGCTTGTGGCAAAAGCTCGGGATACTGCCGCAAAGGTAGGTTAACAATATTGATCAAAGAGTACACATCCTCCAAGAAGGAAGGCTCGAATGACACCACACGTCGTTCGTCCTGCTCCGCACCATCTTTTTGCCCTTTCACGGATCGTTCTAGATTCAACGACTACAGCTTTTCTTTTGGCTGAAACAGCATGAACAACTAATTGCACCGGCTGTACAGCGCTACGCCGATCGCTTTACCGATTCCCTCGCCAATTGCTCTCACAACAGATCCGCTGCGGTGGCATGGTAAGTACCCGTATGTCTTGTCCTCAACTGCCGCCTGACTGAAACTTCGTGCAACTCAACAGGCAACTCCACATCCCTCAACTCCAACAACGCCGTCTTCACAACTCCTATCTTCCTAGCGAACATGTTCCGCACAGACGGCCTATCAAGCCTGCCAGTCAGCCTTTCCATCGATCGCCGGTGTCCTGGGCCGAAGTACGAGATGTCCTGGTAAGCTTCGTGCAGTCGACCGCATACTTCTTCGTACACCTCGGCATCCGAGACGTGAGCGGCCATGGGTCCGTAAAGGGTGTCGAAGAAGTCCATTCGCGAGAAAAGGAGGCTCTGGAGGTGGGAGTTGATTACGGATTGCTGTTCATAGACGGTGATTTGGATCTGCGAAGCGGAGGTCATGAGCGATATCTGCCTTGTCAGGGAATCGAGGCGCTCTTCGATGCGGGTGGTGGTGTGGATTGCGGTGGAGAGGAAGTCGATGAATGCTTGCAGTGTGTCGTGCGTCCGTTCCCGGCGGCGCTCGTCTATTCCCTGGGGAATTGGCGCAGTTGATGAGGTCGACAATGGGCTTGCAGGCGGTGTCGCTCTGTCAGGGTGTAGGGAGCCGCCTGAGCAGCGGCAGCGGTTGGTGGTGCATGGGCATGATCGGGAGGGTGAGTCGGACATTGTGGTGAGACTTGCTTCTTGCTGTGAAAGTGTGCGGAGGGCTAATGCTGTGTGCTGATCAGTGATGAGATGGTATCTATGCGAGACCAGCTCGGAACGAAAGGGCTTGCTTGCTACACAGGAAGAAACGTTGATAGAGTTATCCAGGGATAGAAGCAATCTGTCGATCTGATGGTATAAGTGCAATCTGGTCCCCAAGACTGTCTGAGACAGTGGGCACTGGGCTACCAGTCAGTGTAAGACGTCTCACCCTCAGCCTCATCAGATGAAGAAAGCGAATTGTCTTCAGGGCGACATGCTGTAAAAGTGCTCTCTGAGTACGACGTCGCCATTGTACAGGACGGAGGCTCAATTCTAAGGGTCTTTTCGCAAGTACGAGCGGAATATCAAAATGAACACCGGCCACTGTCAGATTAAGACAAAGGTCTGCAACGTGCCTGCATCTTTCCGGGTCCTCATAATCCGTTGAAGCTCGCATTCTGCCCAATGTGGTCCCAATCGAAGACCAGCTATGTCTCGCGCGACTTTTGCGGGCCCAACGAAGCGGTGGCGTGGTGGTACGGAACCCACCTGCTCAAGAATGAAAGGTATCAAGCTGCCTTCCAGGAGGACCAAGTGAGCGCTGTCAGAGGGCGTGCCGCGTACGATCCATGACAGGGACTCCAAAGGTACGCCATGCGAGGAAAACTGTACGCCATCACAGACGTCGCGATACGCCTCTGACTCTTCCCTCCCGAGACTTGTAAGCCTGTATTCGTGCGCTTCATATCGCTCAAAATCATGGCGGTGAGATCTACGGCGAGGAGCCTTACCTTGATACTGGTCAGCTGTGTCCTTGTTACGGAGCTCGAGGCACGTTGCGCTCCCAGTTTGCGAGTACTGACCGATCTGTCCAATTTCCAGCCCTCTGACAATCAGCTCACGAGCTTGTCCCTGGAACCACACATGGCCATGTGCCGCCCTAGCCCACCATGGCATCCGCCATTGCTGGCCGACACTGGCATTAGAAGTGTCGAACAGCTGCGCACTGAGATAGCTCGGCGCAAGTGCTTTGGCTACAGCTTCGGCAAAATGAAGCCAGGGACCGTCGCTCATGTGTTTTGACCAGTCCGGCACCCAGGAAGGCAGGTCGATGTCCAGACTACTCCCGAAGCTTGCAGTCATGTACAAGAGTTTGAGGGACGCGTCCGTCTCCACAACGTAGCGCGCAACATCTGTGAAGACCTCTGCGGTGGTCTTTGAGTAATCGATGGTGATGCAGGGATCGCGTTCACCAGTCTGACTTGTGTCGTCTTGATGTTCAACTTCGGTATACCGGACAGCTGCAGAAGTCATGTCGAGCAGCGCATATACACGATCGCGGGGATCACTGCTCTCGCAATGTGCGACTGTGTTGAGCACGGACACGATATCCAGAGCCGAAATCTCAGCCTTTCGAGTACTACCTGTCGACACTGCACGATTGCCTCGGAACGTCCTCAGTGTCAACCGCCTCATGATCTCATCGCCAGGACGCGCATCTGCAAGGCGTGAGAGCACTTTCACAGCTGTCACATCGAAGCATGGAGATCCAAGACATGAGGCCTTGCCGCGAATGAAGCGATTCCAAGAGAGTCGATGACCACCGCATGCTATTATCAGTCGTCGACTTGCCCAGACCTCTCGCATTACCCAAATTCGACGGAGCCAGGGTCTACTGTACAGGTCTACGAGTCCCGTCACAAGCGGGACTGCATTTCGAGAGCAAGCCACACTATGCAAGCTTCCTGTCAACGGAATCCATTTCAGATAGTCCAGTGTAAGGGCCGTATGCTCCTCATAATCCCCGAGCCAAGCAACAGTTTGTAGAGCTGACCGGAAGATTGTGCTCATCCTACCCACCTGCTGAGAACGCTCGATGATATCAGCCTGATTGATACACACTGCATCGATCCAGAAGTGACGGTCCTCGGAAGATGATCTGAGCCTTTGTAGAGCGACGTACAAGTTTCGCCTAATGGGAAGGATGGCGCCGTTCACACGGACATGATGGTGGCACTCAGCCGAGCCCCAGGTATAAGACAGAGCGAGGTAGTCCACGGGCTGCCCTTTGTCGTCCTTTGCGATTTGAATGTCGGTATCGAGGTTGACATGGATGAGATAGCCGACGAGCTCAGTATGAAGGGTCCCACGCTTGAGTCGTAGGACTCTAGTCTGCGAGTTCTGCAGGGGGTGCCATGTGATACGGCTGACAAGCTGCGGAAGGACGCCTAAAGGTCCATGGCCCGAGAAGTGCTCACGCTGACTCGACGCCTCGTATGTTCGAAGAGGACAATTGGATGAACATTCGTTCCGTTTATTATCCCTGAGTGATACACTGTCGGGCGGTTTGGACACGTTGTCTCGTATTTGCTCATGTCCTTCTAGACTGTCCCCATCGTACGCAGGCGCATAAGCCCAGTCCCTTTCGTAGACTTCCTTTTGCCCAAGGCGAAGCGAAAGCAACGCCCCTGGAAATGACCCAATGTCTTGGAGCCACTTGGCCTGTGGACTTTCCAGGGATGTCTCGCTCGTCCGTGAATGTTCATCCAGATAAATTGTCACACATGAGCGCTGCGGGCGGTCGAGAGCCTTGCCGTCCAAAACACCTTCGTCGGGGCCTTGTATGCTCGGCAATACCGGAGGTACCGGTGTCGCCAAATCACCTGCGGGACTATCATCCGTATAGACAGGGTATCTCGGACACGAATAAGTCATCACTGTATGCCGCTTGGGAATTCGCATGAGGATGAGTAGTCGTAGATCCGCGATGCTGCCTCAACCGGACGAAGCATGCGGAGGCTGTGCATGCAAGTGCAATGTACATGCAGCTTAAGCAGCATCGAACTGCCTTCACGTGTCCGAACCACGAGTTGTGTAATTTACCACCGCCGCGCATCGAGGCACTCGCCAAAATGAGTAGGCCATATTGACAACGTGTGTCAACATGGAGTTCGTCGTTGGACTGATCTCGAGTGAATGCTGCTTTGGACATCTCTTAGCTCCCGCAAAAGCCGAGCCAATCGCAGGCTACCTGTTAACGCCTGACAACCACGGCAAGACCTAGGGGGTATTAGCTAAAGTCCCCATATGCCTTTGTCGCCCACTGATGCGAGCGCTCCCCCTAGAGAGCACTGGTCTTGGACATCTAGCAGCTTACAGGTACAAAAGGAGATGGCCCAGCGAATCATGGAAGACGAGTCAAGATGGCATGCGTAAGGCGAAGGAGCTCTCACAGGCGGCCGCGACTCTTGCCAATTCAGACGAGCTGCGACATTAACCGCGACGAGCTGAGCGAGCTCGAGCACCTCATAGATACGGTCTGCGGGTGCGTGTCGTATACTCAACCCCAGTACGATGTAGGGACGAATGGGTATGGGGAGGGGAGGGGTTAAGAAAATGAGCAGAACAGCGAAGACGGTGATGAGCGAAGACGGTGATGATAGTAATTCACTAGATGACCTCGAGGCATTAGGTGAGAAGGAAGATCAAAGGGAGAAGGAAATGTCGCAGCGAGTCATGATAGACGAAGACGGGATGCACGAAGACGGGATGCGTAAGGCCAAGGAACTGTCGATGGATGCTGCTCTCATCAACCCAGACGAGACGGGTGTGACGCCCCTAGAAGTCCAGCCGAACTAGCAGTACGGGTGGAATACTCAGCTTCTTATACTAGTCTTTTCATCCTCGGGATGCTTGGCCGACCCGTACGATTTTCTGATCCTGCGGGGTGGGTTATGATGGAAGTTCGCACGACGGATTCGTTCCTTCCCGTTTCGGAGAAGAGGTGCCCGGCGCATCTGGCGATAAGGACTCCTCCGCCTCTTCATCCGATCTTTCTGGGTCCGGCACTCACCAGAGCCCAACCTCACCAACGCCAAACCTGACAGCCGTCAGACTCCCCGAGGCAATTATGGTGGATGCTTCCTCCGAGCGTCCGAAGTCCGGCCGTTGTAGTGCTCGGATGAATATATCTTCTATCCCTCTCTCCATTCATTGCGGCGCATTTCTCAAATCCCCTGTATAAGACTTCCCTGTCTCCAGTCGATCGGTTCATTTTCTATTTCGTTTATCAAACCCCGACAACATCCGGCGGCGCATCTAGCGAGGTAGGAGCTGAAGACCATCAATCATGGCGCCGCCAACGCAGGACAATGAAGGCAAGTCCTTCCAGGAGACACAGAGCTTCTCAACTCATGATTACTATAGCTAATGTAGACCGTGATAGGCAAACCAGTCAACGCCACTATCAGTGACAGCACCAATCAACCTCCCCGTCTCTCCCCGATGGACATTCTCGCAGCCGTCGTGGACCAGGGTGATACTTTCCGCCGCAAACCCGAAGGCCTCCAAAGTGATATCGATACCGCTAACGCTTTCGTCGCTGTCAGCGAACAGTATGCGCAAACTCTGGGTCGCCTGGGCAAAGACAAGGGTCGCTCGGAGGCGGACCAGGTGCGGCTTAAGATGGAGGTAGCAGGAATTTCTCAGCAGGTTGTAGCAGCGAAGTTGCGGGTAGAGCGGCTTAAGGGAGAGATGATTGGGCTGTCTCTGGTGTGGGAGCAGAAGAGGGAGGCGGTTAAGGAGGATATTGGGAGGATGACGGAAGAGGGCGAGGGTGGGGACGAGGACGAGGAAGTGGGAGGAGAGGATGGAAATGCTTGATGTGGAATGCACGTCCGTCTTGGCAACTCGTGCAGACGGCGACTGTGCTACAAAAGGTGTTGATTGGCGGTCGACGGTGTTGCAAAACATTGCGCATACACGGAATTGATAATCAGATCGCAGATTTGAGAAGCTACCTGTACACCGCAGTCCGCCGTCAGAGCATGCATGAGCGATGCGACGATTCTCGATCTCAAGATACCCGGCGGCATTGTCATGCGAACTGCTTACCATCCGTAGTATGCAGCATGCCATCGTCCAACGGCCGGGCCGATGTGGAGCTTCGAGAGCTCTTCAGCGCGCAGTCAAATGTCCATGCTGTTTCTGTGAATGCTCTCTGACAGGGTCGGAAGTGTGGCGGACGCAGGTCTTAGGTGAATGATTCACTCCCGTTCATCCTGCTGGACCCCCTTGCACGGTGTTTACCAAAAAGCTTCTTTACTTCAAAGTAGCTCCTTCTTTCTCTGCAATCTTCCACAATCTCAAAACCCGCCACTCTAAATAAGAGAAGAAACCGTCATGGCGCCTTCCGCTCAGGACAGCAGTGGTAAGTCTCGGCATGAAAAGGTGGCCTCCGCACCTAACTGACAGACTCTCAACCCAGACAACCCCACTCTCGCTACTACCGATGGGCCCTGCAGCCGTATCGACAATGCCAAAGCTATCTCAAACCCAGTCCCCAATACCACCGCAGACCAGAACCCAGCCATTGCCAACGCTCAAGCCATCGAGAACGAATGCAAGGCACTCAGACGCAAGATCGACTCTCTCACCCGTACCATCGATGTTGCCCACACCTCTGCCAGTGCTGGAGAGCAGTATTACAATCATCTAAAAATCCTGGCGCAGGAAGAGGGTCGCTCGCAGGTCGAAAAGCTTGCTTTGCTTAGGGCCGTGGAGGAGTTGCAGGATGGTACGATTGCGGCGTATAATCGGGTGATTGAGTGGCAGAAGGAGAGGGACGGGGTGTATGATGAGTTAGAGAAGATTCTTAAGAGGTATTTGAAGGCGATGGAGGAGGTCACGGAAGGCGAGAATGTGGGAGCAGAGGTCGATGCGGAGATGGAGGTGGAAGAAGGCGGCGAGCTGAAGGTGGAGAGTGAGAAGGCTTAATGCGATGTGGATGGCACCGGATGAGGTATGTTCAGCGCAAGGCCGTGACGATACAACAAACGGCTGGCAGGCGGCTTCCCTTGATGTGCAGCTATGATCATTCCATGGCATGGCATTACTAGTGTCGCCTTATAGGCCAGCAATACGTTCCACACCTAACGCATCAAACGTCAACACCGACACGTCGGTCACTTCCAGTCGTCGCAAGTGAGAACGCTTGGGCGGAGTCACAACCTGAAAGACGTCTCCTGATCTTCTCGAAAATAGGTGCAGTCCCGTGAATATGTCCTAATGTTCAGGCGAATGAGCCAGTGCGATCCATCTCCATGGTGTCTCCCACACAGAGTAGCAGTGGTAAGTCTATACCCAACCCCAGAAGCTCCCTACTTAGCTCACCAGCGTCGCATCCAGGCATCGCCACATCTGAGACACCCGACAAGATCCCCACATCGGCGCCTGACGCCGACACCACCAGGAAAACACACCTAGCCCGCTCCCTCAAACCCATCCTCCACGCTATCGAAGCCGACATCGAAGCCGCCAGTGACAAAATTGAGAACCTAGAACAAGCGATTAATGCCGCGGAATCGTTCGCCAGGGCTGGAGCCATGTACTTCCATTGCCTCAAATCCATTGCCAACGCTGACGACTGCGACGAGCCGAAGCGCAGTACTGTTTTGGAGGAGGGCGACAAGATCTACGACTTCTTTGAGGACACCGGAGTGGTGGATGATGTTAGCGAGATGTTGAAGGGGGAGAAGGCGAAGGTGCAGAGGGAGTTGGATGAGGGACTCGAGAGGCGGAAGGAGGAGGTCTTGAGCATGTTCCGTACTGGCAAGCATGTGGCGGCGAAGGAGGACGGGGAGGAAATCGGCAAAGGGAGAAAGTCGGCAAAGGGACAGGTAGCGAGTGATGAGGTTTGATGCGGAAGGCACGTACTGCGTAGGTATGGCGAGCACGGCCCACAACATGGCTGTATCCACAGGCGGCTGTCGGGGGTGCTATGCTGGCACCTACACCATTCACGCTTACTTGGTCCTATCAAAGATAGGTACGGCGGCGTTCTGCGTCGTCAGGTGAATGCCCCTTTCCCCACCGTTCTTCACTTCGTAGCTTGTGAAACGCTCAATTGAATTAAGCTTCGCCACGGAAGAAAGTTCTCAAACTTGACCTCGTGCAACGGCTCTCGCAACATTAATCAACTTTCTGCCTTCTTCTTCCCAGCTCCTAAGCCCCATCACCATGACTTCTTCTACAGAGGGCAACGCTGGTATGTCTATACCAAGAATGAGGATCCCTTTGCATAGCTGACCTCAGATAGATTCCAACAACATGACCTCTCAGACGCCTGACGTGACTTGCACCCGCGAAACCGTAGAAGACCACAACAGCAAGGCCAGCCAGAGCACCCGCTCAATTCAAGATCAAACCCAAACAGCTGTTACCGCAAAGGCCACCGAGACGGAGGGCAAAGCCATCAAGCGCAAGATCAAAGTCCTAAGCCAAACGATAGAAGCCGCAGGAAAAGCCGCAGAGGCGGTGGACGAGTACACGCGCGCCCTAGACCGCATGGCCGACTTCGAGGATGGTAGCCGCTCGCCTGAGGAGCAAATCCACCTATTGCGCGAGAGCAATAAAGCTCTCAGGCAGAGCACCGAGATGTACAATTGTGTTACGCAATGGAATGTGAAGAAGGCGATGTTGATCGCCGAGTATCTGAAGGTGGCGGAGGGGCTGAAGAGGGATGTGGAGGAGGTGCGTGGGAAGGCCTAAATGGAGGATGAGGGACGGGATGGGCCCACCGGCAACAGAGGATTGGCAGGCTTGATGAGGAGGTAACCAGTATCGGATGCCGTTACACCTCGCAACTCTGGCGTGCTGAATTGGGTAGCGGACGGCAATCATGATTCTGTGACCGAAGCCTCCTTCATCTCATGGTGGCCTCTCAGGGGTAGACGTCATGAATGTCCTCACTACCTACGTGCCTTAGGAATGCAGTCGCTTCAGTAGGGTACATTCTTCACCTTTGCCATAGTCTCCTCCGGTAGCTCCTCAGCCTTAGTAATACCCATCTGCAACGCATCGCCCCAGAACCACATGGCTCGATGCTGCGCATAGCCCAGGTAATCGAACTCCTCCTGTTCTTCCTCCTCAGGCTTGGGCTCTGTACTCTGCTCGGCAGCCATTTCCCTGTAGTCATCCGCTCGCTCACCCAGTTCCTCCCTCCCCGGTCCCTCAAGCTCAGCTGCATTATCCTGTGCAGCATTGAAATCTGGCATGCCAGGGATCTTGGCCTGCACGATACCCCAAGCAACCCATTGCGCAGTGTTGGCGAGCCGCCACAGCCGCGTCTCATGCAACAGGCGCTTGACTTCGACGTCTTCGGTCACCTTCTCGGCCGTCTCGTCAAAAGTCTGTGCGCTCGCAGCAGTCTGGCCGTACGGATTGCGCGCATCGAGTATGAAGTCTCCGATGTAGCTGGTTGATCTCTTCATCCCAGAAGATTCGGCGGGAGTTGTGGGACCGAATGTCGGTGTCTCTGGCCCCAGGTTCGGCGTAGAGACATTGAACTGCGGTCGGTGGCGAACGTAAGCACGCAAGAAACGCTCTTGCTCATCCAGCGTCGGGTAGCGTTCAGTCTTGCAGGCATACGGCTTGCGCGTGTCATGGTAGTTGTAAGTCCACTCCGTGAAGTGGTTGGCGAATTCGAGACCAGGCAGGTTGGCGTTCGCGTATTCGAAGTCGATGACGACCAGCCGCTTGTGCTTGTTGTCGGGCAGCAGGAGTGGTGACTGGCCTTGCGGCTCCAACCTGAGGATGTTGCCGTATTGTGTATCATTGTGCGCAAAGACCAGCTTGTCGCTGATATTCTTCGAGCCGCCATATTGCTTCTCCAGCCAAATTCGGTACTTCTCCACAGTCTCTCGGAATTGCTTCCAGGGCACACCACAGATGAGACCACGCCTCTTCCACGAGTCCGCACCAGTGGGCTTAACGCCTGGCTTCATCTTTGCAATTTGAGTGTCCATCCACGTTGCGATCTGCTCGACTCTCTGTACCCAGTTGTCCCAGTTCTGCCATACGAAGGG
>JAKLLW010000821.1:0-23272 GCA_022814695.1 Neocatenulostroma microsporum | reverse complement strand
GAAGGCTGGCTCGAGGAGATTTGCTCCGTCCAGCCGAACGTTCAAACGAGAGCTTATCAGGATATCTTCGCTGGTGCGACAGCCCAGGGCAGACCGCTGATTGTAGGATTAGTAGTGCTGTGGGCGACAGAGGAGTGCTACCTACGGGCTTGGACTTTCGCGAGCGGGAAGGTCGATCAGAGTTTGAGGCCGAAGGATAAGGATGTCATGCAGCGGGCTTTCATACCTAACTGGAGCTCGCCCGAGTTTTCGGCGCTGGTGAAGAAGATTGGGGCTTTGGTGAACAAGTTTGGGAATGAGAGGTGTGAGGAGGATTCGTGGGAATGGTATGAGTGTGAGCTTGCTTGGAGGCAGGTGTTGTGGGCGGAGAAGGGTTTCTGGCCCGAGATCAAGACGTTCAATAAGGCGAAGGAGGGTGAGAAGAGTAGGCAGATGCAGGAGAATAAGGAGAGTAAATCGAGTAAGGAGGTGAACAAGGAGATTCATAAAGATGCTAAGAAGTCATAGCGAGCATTTGTGTATCTGAACATTCATTTCGTAATCGCTATGAAAATGCTACCCAGACTGTGACATTCTCGATTCATCGCAGTCCAGTCCACTTCACCATCCCTTCCTATTCCAACTTCACCAACTGCCTAACATTCTGTCCGTCCCAGCCACTTAAAGCCGACTATAAGTCTCCAATGCACTATCTCCCCTATCGTCCACCCTCCTAATAGTCGGGTAAGCTTTCCTCGATCTAGTGCTACTTCCACTAGACTTGGAGCTCCCACTCCCACTCCTCTTCCGTCTTCCCCCATCAAGATGCAACGCCCTAGCCAACCGCTGCTTCAACGACAGCTTCTTGCCCGCACAAAGCTCCAACGTGTCTTTGTGGGCAATAGGCAGCGTGAAGGCCTCAATACCACTCCCATTCTTAGTGATCTTCTGTGTGGGCTTGGTGAGCTCAGGCGCCGGCTGCGGATGGTGAATGTGAACCCGGGAAGCGCGTTGAGGTGAATTCCTACCGCAATCGGAAGGTGAGGTTACGGTGATGGCTGGAATGAGCTTGTCGTCTAGACTCCACTTTAGGGAGGTGGGACGGGAGTCGACGTCTGGGTTCCCCTTTTTTGCTGATCTGGTAGCCATTTTGTTTTTTGGTGAGGTTGGCTTGGTGGACTTCGCTTGGTGAGGTTGGTCTGGTGAGCTTGTAGCTTGGTGAAGTTGCTTGGTGAGGCTGTCTTGCGCTTGTTTTGTGGTCTTGGTGGTCTGCTCACGTTTCACGGATCCGTAGTCTGGTAGTAGAAGGAAAGAAGACGAGCAGTAAGCGTCTGCATCATGTATATATTCCCCAGCCTTGAACGCGAAGACAGTTCCATGTTCTTGTGTATTGTCTTCTCCAAAGTGCGACCGAAGTTGGAGATTGTGGGAGTGCAATATAGCTTACCCCAATCCGTGGTTGAGAGATGAGAGTGTTTCGATCTGTGCCACAGGACCAGGACTCACGACTTGCGAGAAGGACAGCGCGATGGCGCGTGAGAATCCCGTGTGGACTCGAACGACTCTAGTATTCCTTCCCTCAAAGACCATCCAATTAGCACTCCTTCCATCAGCTCGCTACAAGCTCATTGGGAGTGAATGAGGTTAAATGCGAAGTGCTTTGAACATGAGGTCCAATCCTTGGCGTTTCCTATGAAGTGGTCATCGTATCGAAACATTCACCCAATCCAATCCCATTGAAGAGTCTTACACCCGCTGTGCGAGCGAAGGCACAGCATACTAGAGCACGATGTGCGAGCCTGAGCCGCAATTCCGAGAAAACAGGAGGCAGATGAGGGAGAATATGAGCGCACGATACGAGTCTTTCTATACACTACATCAGCCGCAATATGTACAAATGGCCTCTATAAGTCTTTGTAGGAGGCGTGTAGAGCGCCATCGCTTCCCGTACTTGTGTACATGTCTGTATCTTACATGGCTGGCCTATCTGCGCCTCGCTTGCGGGATATCAGCTGTCCATGTCGCTGTCCGAGCCCAGGGCTCTCTGCTCGTCTCCCCGTAGCCGCCTGGGTAGCGAGGCAAGTCGTCGCAGACGGTCAAGACAAGCCGCCTGGGAAAACAGCATGGCCACCATCCATCGTCCATACCCTCACACCATCTCAAACATCTTGCGCCCACACTGTCCAAACATATTGCCTCCCCATCCCCTCTCCCCTCCAAACAAGCATAAATATAACCCCCTCACCACCCCTGCGCCCTCATCCTCTGCACCATCTTAACAACCCCTTTGAAATTCTCCTTGAACCTCCTCCTCCACCTCTCAGACGCTAGTCGCTTCCTCTTCAACCCCGGCCGCTCATGAAACTTCTGCCGCATAAAATCCCTCCTAACATTATTCCTCGCGCACTGGACCTCGAGAATCCTGAAAGCCTTGCCGACATCCATGGCCCTATGTTCTCCCACATCCACAGTCCTCCCTACACTAGGCCCAAGCTTCATGGGAAGGGATTTTTCGATAAGAGTAGGTGGGGCAGGGGGGCCACCGGAGCGAGAATTGGGGGAGGAGAGGTTGGTGTTATTTGGGTCGAGCATGGAGGCTATGTCTAGGAAACTTGACGAGTTGCTGGTTCGGGTGGAAGAGGAGTTTTGTTGCATTCTCCCTCCTCTTTGGCCTTGACCTGTGGAAGGGGAGGCGGATTTCATGGCGTCGAGGAGGTCGTCTACGCTACTGCCTGGTCTTGGCTGGTAGGAGTTACCACTTGGGTGATGTGCGAGGCGAGAGGGGGGGTTGGATCGCTGGGCCTCGTTGGATTTGAAGCGGGAGGTGCGGGTTGCTGGGGCGGTCGGGGTGCCTTTGTTGAAGTCTAGGGCGGAGTCGAGGAGGGAGGAGATGTCGTCCGAGGGGGGCGGTCGCTGTCGCTGCTCGTACGATCGGTCTTCTGGCGCTCGGTATGTATGTGTCGTACTGAAGGATCGTGATGTCTGGCATTGTGATCTGGTGTGGTGGGAGACTGCTTCAATGGCTCTCCGTCTCGGTGCTGTGCGGTGGTATGCTGAAGGCGCGAGGAAGGGCAGTAATGGCTGCGATGAGCGCAGTAGCGCCTCGCCGGCTCTGAAGACTTCCATCGCGAATACTGAACAGGCAGATGATGGGACGAGAGCGCAAGATGGTCGTGTGCTGCACGTCGCTCTCCCAACTCATGCGTCTTGCCCAGGCGTGCTAAACTCCACGCAGACCGTTCTGACATCTTTCTCTTTCCCGCGGCCAAAATGCCCTTCCTGTTGGCAAAATCTGAGCAGCCGTTAGCTCCCGTCGTCCGCGAGCAAATCGGCGTCCGCGTAAGGGTTGCACTCCAAATATACGACATGAGGCGACGACATCTTCACGCTACACATTCGTTATAGGACGCAATCTTGCACATATACTGCAACGTTTGGTAGGATGCGGACCTCGACGTTGATATCTATCGTAGCGGAGACCACGAACCAAAAGGACGGGTTGGAACACCGCAGTCCCACTGTCCCAATGCTAACAGACTCTCCTATGAACCCATTGCGTCTCTCCACACAGTAGCAACATCACGGTAGCACGTGTAACCCACTTTCTTGCCGCCCGACTACCTCCTCGTATGCGCAGCATTCCCTGAAAACCAGCTCGTAGCGGCAAACTCAGCGCACGCCTCGTCAATCTCCGCCCCGTCGCCAACTGCACAATTCGGATTCCACGACATGAACATCTCCAACCCATTTGCCCTCTCGCTACCGATTGCCTGCACGAAATGGCCACAGGCCTCACGTAGGCTCCTTATAGATATACGTACTCCCCGTAGGATCAAGATGCAACTTCGGCCTCATCTCCTTCGGAATGCGACCGCTCGACTGATTGAACGCCGCTTTACTGAAACGATTGCTTCCCAGCGCAACAATCCTTTGAACAGGCGCTGCAAGCTTCGCCATAGTTGTGTCTCCCCCAGGCAATCCAAGCGCAACAGCGTCCGCTGCATCCTCGAAAGCCGTGAAGAGCAGCTCGTATCCAAACGGCTCCCGCCTCAAGCTCGCCGGGTACGGAATGATCTTCTTGATCTGCTCCATAAGCACAGTACATTGCGTAGTCCACCCGATGTAGTCGAAGTTGAGGTTGACTTCGTTCTTGATGAACACCTCCTTGAAAGTGTTGAGCAACCTGAGAGGGGTGAAATGGGCTGGGTGAGCTTGACGTCCGGCTCTACCACCACTCTCGTTTGCGTTCTCAGCGAGCATTCGCAGAACGACGTCGATGACCTCTCCGCGCTCGTCCACTTTGCGTCCAACGACATGGTCTGATCTCTTCTTCTGCAGAACGCCAGAAATGAAATCCGACGCCACCGTGACCGCGCGACTCTTCTCCACGACCTTGGCAGGCGGTGGCAGGTCGGGTACCTGGGACCGCACGAAATGCGTTGCTGGTGTTCCGAATGCGATGAGGTACTGCTTGCACAACATGTACGGGTCGTCGGTAGGGGGTAGTTTGGGGACCAAAGGCTGCTTTGATGCCTGGAGGGAGAGGAAGAGATCCATGTCGTGCCATTGAGCGGCGAGCAATCCGTAGTGGCGAAGCGCGCGGTAAAGGTGCGCTATGGCAAGCACCGCTCTCGCATCGTTTCCCGCGAACGTACCGCAAACGAGCAGCTGATTCTTCGCAGTGTAGAGCATGTCGACCGCCGGTAGTGGCAGTACTAGAGCATAGCGGATGTTCACCACTTGTTTCGATTTCGGGAGTAGCATGGATGGAGCTGGCATGCTTAGAGAACTCTTCGACAGGTTCTCGCTCATGGCGTTCATGACGCCTTGGCTGTGGTTCACTGTTTCGCTCATGACATCCTTCCAAACTGGATCTAGCATCTTGTCCGTGAAGTAGGGATACAATGCAAGATACACTTTCGCTGAGGCCTCCAATGGTTTCATCGCTGCGACGTAGCCCCGAAAGCAGGGTATGAGTTGTCGGCAAGCACATCCATGATATCGATGTAGGACTGGCAAGCCACCACAAGCCAAGCTGGCATCTCGCCCGTGGTGCAGTAAGCCATCAGTCCGTTCAGGAACTCGTCCTGATATGAGGCGGTTCCGCTGCGTCGGTCAAGCGCGTTGTAGGCGTAGATGTCAGGGATAAGTACCATCAGGCGAAAATTACATTCGGGGTAGCGTGTGGATGCTTTGAGCTCCTCACTATACCAGGCACCAACCTGGCTTCCCGAATTCTCTCCGTATGTCTCATACGCTCGTGTCCTCGCGTTGAAGGCGCAAAGCAGCAGTGCTGCCTGTTGGCAAAGTGTCTCTCCGGCATTGACGTCTGCCCGCACCGGCTTCGTCGAGGTTTCTTTACTAGCGTGCGGATGCATAGTGCCATCGTCGTTGAGGTGGTACAGGACGCGAAGAACGTCCCGGTAATCCTGCATATCGCCGTGTGCCGCAAAGAACTCATTGTCGTACCACCGCATTAGTCCGAATGCGGTATTGGTGATAGCACCAGCCGCAAGGATAGAGACATCGCCTTTACTATACTCGACCCATGTCTGATGAATGAGTTTGCGTAAATCCTTGAGATCTTCGAGGAAACACCAGATCGCGAACGCTGGCGTCTCCGGTTCATTTTCCAGCTTAATCTCTGCATTGTTGAGATTCACCTTCGCCGGCTTGCTCGACTTGACCCTAGAGTCGCTTTCCCTAAGTGCCGTTTCTGCGGGCTCTTCCAGTTCGAGGTTGGCGAAGAGTTTGCTTAAGTTGTCGTTCGCCAGCTGTGGCTTGCCTTTCGACCTCTTTCCTGGCTCGCGGGTCTTGGCGCTTTCCTCCGGCGTCTTGGCCTGGCGTGGGCTGGCTGAGACCAATAGCTTCTGTACTTCCCGCAGGATGTCGATGAAATAGATGTGACTTCGGTTCTGTTCCGCTATGTCGATACTGTTATCGGTCGGCTGTGCAGCGTACCACTCGGCGCTGATCTGCCGCCCCTCGATGACGTCTCGCAATACGCCTAGTATGTGGCATGGTATGTCTACCGGTGGTTTGGCGGAGGTAATGGCCTGCGCGAGAGCGATAAGCTCGCTCGTCTTGATGTGGATGGCGGTCAGCTCCAGAGCTTTGGTCTTTAGGCCTGTCTTCGTTGCTCTCTTGTTCGCAGTAAGAGAAGTGATGATAGTAGTGACGTCGCAGCAGCCGCTCGCGGTCCTGGCTAGCCACTCCACCAATTTTGTTGTCCCGGCTTTGTATAGTCTGTATCGACCGAAGAGAGGGCTCTGAGAAGCGCTGTCTTCGGAGGGTTTCGCCATGGCTTGTCAGCAAGAGAAAGTGCGGTGCATGTGTAGACGTGCGTGTGTGTGTGTGTTCATGAAAAGAGGGAGCAATGCGAAAGGTGCTAAGTGGACGATGCGAAAGTGGAAGTGAGAAGTTCGAGGAGAAGCTTGAAGAAGGCGTTTCAGGCAGCAAGATCCCTGTCATACGAAATTAGGCATTCTGGCATGTGAAAGTGGGTCCACCTGCAAACGGGCTGGAGTGCGGTAACGGAGGAGACATAAGGAGCAGGCAAGCGACCAGTGACAGGGACAGGAGGGATCTCATTGCCCACACAGCAGCTCGTAGACATTGCACATATCTTCGTCCGTAACCAGAGCCAAGATATCACTGTTGCGTGCGGCGATGGTCCAGTCCTTCGGTTGTTGCGCGCCCCGCGAGCTGGGCAAGGCTCATCGTGAGATTAGTGTGCCACACCGTAGCATAGCGACTGCGATCTAGGTATACGAGATCGGGATGGCGCGTTCTTAGGTGGACGATGGGAAGAGGAGGATGGAGGATCGATGTCTAGAAATGGAAAAGGTGAAGTCTGAGGGCCCTGGGAGTACGTCGACACCTCCCACCCTACGAGAACTGCCACAATGATACATAGTTGATAGATACAGACGTCAAGAGAAGCCGATGGGAAGCACATGGTGAAGAGAACAGAGTGAAGTTGGAGACCAGGAAGAGATCCATGATGCCTAAGGCTAAAATGTCATGACTCGCAAAGACCTCCGACCTCCGAGCTCTTCGACTTCAAACATTTCTGCGAGCATTAAACTCATCTCATCAATGTCATCACTGCCGTCGCCCTGACCTTTTCAGCCTTGTCACTGAATTTGGAGCTAACGCTGTACCGTAGCTATCGGGCGTGGCAGCTTTCAGCAGTGCGCAACTCTCACCACCGTCACCCGCAGCCGCAAGGCTAGCCAACACCTCCACTCACAATGTCCTACTACGGGGCCCCTGGTTTTGGCGCGCCTCCGGGCTTCAGTCCAGCTCCAGGAATGCCAGCTGGCTCACCTCCCGGAGGCATGCCCGCACAATTCCAGCCTCCACCGAACATGCCAGCAAACTTCAACTGGCAAGCCTCCACCATCCGTCTCGGCGTGGACGGCCCACAAGCGCAGGACAGCAGAGGAGACCGCAGAGATGAGAGGTTAGAAGGCAGAGGAAGCAACGCCGAGCCTTTGGGTAACCGCAACAGAGCGGGCTTAGGCGCAGGACGCGGAGATGACAGGGGTGGTGCGGCGCCGAGGGATCGGGATATGGATCGGGAGAGAGCGGCGATGAGGGAGGCTATGCAGGCTAGTGCGCCACCAACGAGGGAAGAGGTTGCGCGGACGATCTTTGTCGGTGGGCTTGGCGAGGGCGCACCGGACGACGAACAGATTGAGAATATCCTGAGATGTGCCGGGAAGTTGAGGCGGTGGATTAGGGCGACAGATGCGGATGGGAAGAAGTGCAAGTTCGGTTTTGCCGAGTATGAGGATGTGGACAGCCTTGAAGCAGCGAATGAGATATTCGCCGAGGGCGTGGAGGTACCGCTTATGAAGGGCGGCAATGTGGTTCAGAATGAGGACGGAGAGACGGAGAAGAAGAAGTTGCTCGTTGTGATCGACGAGCAGAGCAAAACCTACATTAGCGAATGGAAGGGCAAGAGGAAGGAGGATGACGATGCCCGCCAATTCCGCCTCGACGGCTGCAGAGAGGATCTTAGGCAGACTCTCTCTTCCATTGCCAATCGGGCGGCTTTCGGTGCGAATGCTACCAATGGCATGGATGGCGATGGCGACACCTCCATGACAAACGGCAATGGTGCCAATGGGCAGGGCGACGGCGCTGAGGTTGTCACGATCCCTGTAACTCTGGAGGATGAGCTGAGTGACATCCCCGCGGAGCAGCGAGCGACAGTCGCTGCCGAGATCAAGGCTTTCCGCGACCGCTCATCGCGCCGTGACATCGATCGCTTGCGCAAGGAAGAGGAGATGGAGGCTGCCGAGAGGCAACGCTCTGCCATCCACCCGAGAGCTAGCCGGGCTTCGCCGCCACCAAGTGGTGTGAACGGCGCACCGATTGGCCCACGCGGACAGGCAGGTATAGCGGGCGCGCCGGCAGGACCAAAGGGATTCAGAGGCGCTCAAATGCCCAGTGACTACCAGAACGGCGTTGCCTTTGTCAATGGCTCTGGCGTGTCTCTCAACCGGGAAGACGAAGACGCAGAAGAGTCTGACGAAGAGCTCGAGCGCAGACGCCAAGCTAAGCGCGACGAAGAGCTCCAGCGCCAGTACCTCGATGCCGAGCGCCGCTGGCAGAACCGCGAACGTACACGCAACGCAGCCTTCCAGCGTGAGCGCGAGCGCGAGGAAGCGGAGAAGAGGCAGTTAGACAGAGAGAAAGAAGCTATCGTCCGTCGGCTGCAGGAGTGGAACGACGACGAAGAAGCGCGCTTGGGCAGAGAAGAATACTATCTTGACCGCTCCTCCTGGATCCGCAAGCGTGCTGCCTACAAAGACCGCGAGAACCGGGACGACGAACGCGATCGCAGCGCCGAACAACAGGAACTGCGCCGCGATGCCGAAACGAGAGGAATGGCAGACGACTTCCTCGAACGCACAGGCAACGAGATCTTTCAGAAGGCCTCCCAGCCCGCAGCAGCCGCGGCAGCCGGTTTCAAGATTTCTCTCGGCTCCGCCGCCGCAAAGGCCTCCGCTCGCCCCAACCCCAATGCAGTCCCCACAATTCCAAAACGCGGCCTCGCCGACGTCGAAGGCCTGCTAGAAGACGAAGAGGACGCCGCCCTCTCTTCCGGTGCCCGCAAACCAACCCTCAAACCTATCACCGACACAGGCGCGGCCTTCTCCTCCCAAGACCTCCCCGAAACCGAACGCGCCGACGCTCGCAAGAAACTTGCCTCTGAGATCCCTACAGATACCACCTCGCTCTTCGCCACACCCCTCAATTACCGCTACCTTACTAAGAGTGTTCTGGATGAGCAGATCCGACCTTTTGTGGAGAAGAAAGTGGTAGAGTATCTGGGCGTGCAGGAGGAGTTGTTGGTGGATACTGTGCTCAATGGGTTGAGGGAGAAGCGGGCAGCGAAGGAGATTGTGGAGGAGTTGGAGCCGGCGCTGGAGGATGAGAGTGAGGTGCTTATGAAGAGGGTTTGGCGCCTTGGTGTGTTCTGGGGTGAGGCCGGTGCGAGAGGGCTGGCTTGAGGGGGTTGAGGAGGTGGATTCTCTGTGGAAGAACGGGAGTGGAAGTTGAGTGACAAAGGAGGAGGGGGTGGGTGGTAGTGGCATGGAGAGGTTGTGCGTGTTTGAGGCTGTGGAGTTTGCTGGTAGAAGCTAGTATTCTGTATCAGCCCTACACCTCATCTCAACCAACAGGCGGTTTCATACTTCGGACGTCCTTCATCGCTTCATCTCGTACAGAAACAGCGTAGGCTTAGTAAAAGACGTCTGTTGTTTAGGCTTGAACCCATCCGAGTTTTGGGCAGAGCATGAGATGGTAGGAAGCAGCTAACTTTCATCTCCTTCAAACGACATAGTGTTGTTGCGTCTAGTGCAGTCAATCGCTGTCGTGCTCTTCGAAAGGTCGTGAAACATCTTGAAGTTCTCGGAACCTATCTTTTGCTCGTTAGAAAGTTCAAAAAGGCTTGGAGAAGGATTGGAGAAGTCGGGGTTCGTAGGTGGTCTCGTTCCGCAAGAGCAACCTTGTTTGCCTGGTTGGCTTGTGTCGTTTCTGTGTGGATGCACTGCTACCGATAGTAATGTGGTGGGGTGCTTGGGATAAGGATGCACTTGTCATTTCAATTTTGGGAGAGGAGGTGATGGTGGAAGTGTGAATTCTCGAAGTTCCTCCTTCGCTGTGCCTGCCGGAAAAGTGCCATGGCAAAGAGGCGGGCGCACCTGCGTTGTGACATAGCGGAAGGACAGGATGTAAGTGGAGGTGAGATCTGGCCATGTGCACTTGCACAGGCTTGTCGTTTGCTATTTACACACAATGGTGGCGTTACAACAGCGTCCTTGTCGCGGTGGCTCGTTGTCCTCCCCTTCCAGTCTTGCCATGTCTGCCCAATGCTCCAGTCGTAATCGCGCATCAGTGTATGCCGCAGCAGAAGCAGCTTTGCTTCCGGATGCATACACAGTAGTAACAAAGAAGCACCTTCGTTGCGTTCGCCAGAAGTAGCAGACACTCGAAATGCGGAGCTCAACGACCGCGTGCCGGGCGTGGTGACTGCAGCGTCGGCTCGCCTACCGTCTCAAAGTCGCCAAAGTCGACATCGCTGCTGTCGTCGTGCTCAGTGTACCGCTTCGTCCGGCCATTACACTTCCGCGGCGAGAGCTTTACTTTCCCACTCTCGATGTCTTTCAGCTCCTCGTAGAGGGCCTTGGGCCCGTGAGACTGCTTGAAAAACGGTTGCTTGGGCGCTTCCGACTTGTCGGCGCCGGTGTCAGCGGTTGCGGTTTCTGGGAAAAACGGTTAGCTCAAATGTACGCTCGTCATTTTGGTGTCCCGGCTTACTGATCACACGGTAGACATCATTTCCTGCGAACGACGGGCGGCCGAAGATATTTTCACCGGACATCCGCGGTGCGCTATCTGTCGGAAGGTGAGGCGCGGTGTTTCCAGAGACAGGCGAGCTGTTCTCAATGGTTCGAGGTTCCCTCCAGCGAAGCTCATCTGCGTCGGTGCGCGGTCGCTTCGCTTGGCCTGCCGTTATCTCGTCTGGTATGGGTTTCAATAATCGTCTTTGGCCGCCCTCGTGGGGATGAGAATGCTTACCCTTGCTCTCCTTCGCCGGGCGACCTCGACCCCTCTTCACTGGAGCCTGCTCTTGCTTGCTGGTGCTCTTCCTGGTCTTCCGCTGACCACGACGTAGCTGCATGAATGCGGGCGGTATCGCACCCCGCACGTTATTTGCAACGTCCGTCATAGCTTGAATTTCCGCCGGGTAAAGCAAGCGGCGCTCAACGTACTGCGAATTGATATACTGCTCGACGCCGTCGAAGCTGATGCCCTGCTCGTTGAGTTGATCTTTATGAAACGTCTGAAAGTGGTTATGTAAGCCTCTCTTGCCCCTGAGGTAAGTGCCTGTTTCTTGCCTATTGCGGGCGTTGGCGTCGCACCCGGGGTAGTTGCATGACAGTGCATACTGGTGTTCGCCGACGGTGATGACGTTGAAGTACTTGTCCGTGACCGTGAGCTTTTTGGATTCTCTTCCATTTGCGATGTCGCTCCCATCGGCGTCGGTCGTGTTCGCCCGAGACCGTGATGTGTCGGATGGGGTCGGCAGCCTGCTTTCCAGGCGTAAGGCCGCTGCGGCAGTTGCTCCCAGACCTGCGGCATTCGGACCTTGCGGATTGGCTGGCGGTGCGTGGTTGACAGGGTCAGGCGGCAAAGGCGCGGATTGCGCGGACTGGTAAGCGGGTGCAGGCTGGTTGGCGTCTGCTGGAAACATCCTCTATGACTACTGTCAGTAATCTCTTCCCAAGTACTCGACATGCTTGAAACTTACCTTGCACGCTTCTTCAAGCTCGCGCCGCTTCCTATCGAACTCTGCGCGCCGCTCCTCTGCCCTCCGAGCCTCCTCTGCGCGCCTGCGTTCTTCTTCTGCAATTTCTTCTGCAATCTCCTTGTCGAGGTCCTCTTGCCTCTTTGCTAGACCCTCATACTGAGCTGCCTGCCGCTGAAACTCAGCGGCCCGTTGCTTCTGCTGCTCGGCAGCCTCCCTCAGCCTGGCGACATCCATGTCGAGCTGAGAGTGTTGGAGGTGGTGTGTGCAAATGGTCGGATCGGGAAGCGAAAGTCCAATGTGAGAAGCGCGCAACGGGTTTGTTTACGAGCGGGACCACCCGGCCGTAGTGGCGTTCGACTCTTATATTTGGCCTGTGGCCACGTCATGGTGACCCAGCGGAGCCCTCAAGACTGCCAATTGCTTTCCCAGGTCAGCTGTAGAACTGTCAAATATCTCCTGATCTCCACACTTACCTCCAATCAAGGGTGACGTTCCACCACGTTGTGCCTCCCCGACTCAGCCATCGAAGATCCCAAGGCCTGTGTAGACACCGTAGGCGCTCGCGCAGCCCCTCGCGCGCAGAAGCATGTGCTGTCCCGGTCAGCAAAGTAAGGGTCAACCGTTCGGTGACAGAGAAAGCCCACCCTACGGAATCCTCTACGGCTGCGGCGCATAGTCGGTAACGTACCGGGTCACGACGAAGCAGTGACTTGTCCCATGCGGCCAGGGGACTGGGCATGGGAGGACCGTCGGCCTGGGAAGTATCGTTCAGTATCATCCCTTACGCGGTTAAGCATATTGACTCACCATCGCAAGGCTGCGGCGAGGTCAACACTGGATAGTGCAACGCATGTATGAAGATATGGAGGACTACGTGGTTCCGGCGAGGAACTTGTACCTGAGCAACAGTGGTCACATGGTTCGTTGAGGCACATGCAACCAAACGTTGAGTGAGTAGGCAAGTGAGAGCGAGCCATTGAGGGTGTTGATGAACTGATTGAAGGACCGTCGTTGCACGAGAACGACACGATGAGGCTTTCCGTATCATCCAGCATCTCCATCCCATGACGACCGAAGCGCGAGCGTCGATTGAGCTGAAGCCGACACAGTCGCAAGACCATGTCCCATTCCCAGCATGTGATTATAGCGCACCGTCTCCGTTTTCCAGCGCACATATCGGGTCTTCGGAACCGGAAACACCTCTAAGGCTATCCCTCATCATCTTCATTGGCAGCACCATCAAGAGCGTACGCCCTCTTGCCACCTGAGACAGCACGCTTCTTCCTGGCCTTCGGCGTAGCATTAGCTTGGGCTTCCGCCTGCAGGTTCTGGAACATTTCGTATTCGGTCAAGCGGCGCTTCGCTGGTGCTGGAAAGGTCGTCGCTTCTGTAGTGTTGATTGGTAGCCGTACTAGCATCGGCTTCGACGTTTGCTGGGTCATAGCGACGGCACTGCCGGTAGCAGCAGCCGTAGCCAAAGGAGTTGGGGGTAGTCCGCCCATAGCGGGAAGCTTCTTGATCTGCTTGAATAGTGAGTCCTTCGCTGGCGTCTGCCTAGCTCTCCGCTGGATCGCCACATCTTGCGGCTGCTGACCCGCCCTCATGAGCTGAGCATCCTGGAGCGAGACAATACGCCGACCGCAGGAAGCCTCGAATCCTTCCAACGAGCGAAGACTGTTCTCGTCCTTGTGCGCCTGGACCCAATGATGGTATACGCCTTCTAGTCCCTTGAAGAGTCTAGTGCCATTGCCTTGCAGCGCAGTGTTGGCGCCGCACTTGCCGCACCATATCTCGGCCCAGGCGCCATGAAGGAAGATGACCGATGGGAAGCTGGGATGAATGATCTCGTGGTGCTCCGGTCGATCTGAAGGCCCGTGAGGGGGCTCTGAAGGTTCCTGCCCAAGATCCTCCAGCTGAGCGGATCCATCGGGCGCGGGCCGTGGTAAGCGGCGTGGTGTGACCGTAATGCTTTCGCGCTCATTGTTGTCGTCCTCAACGACGATCGGCTTGGTTTCCTCTACAGGTGGCTCCGATCTGGCCGATGCAGCAGAGAATGGCGTGGCGAGTGCGCCGCGGCCACTATATGTCATTGCAAGCGCCTACGGATGTTAGTGGGCATCCACAGTATTGACGGGCACTTCACGTACCAGAGACTGCGTCTCGATTCCCGCAATCTCCTGATCGATCTCTGCTCGTCGCGTCCGTACATGTGTAATGCTCTGCTCGACGCGTTGCCGCTCGCTTCTCAGTTCTTCAGCTCTCGCAGTGAGGCGTGCGACGCCCTCAGCGAATTGCTGCAAAGCGTTCGCCATGACTGTGAGGAGTTCGATCGTTGCGGTTTAAGTCGTCCAAAGTTGGGCGAGAATGAGGTGTGAGGTGTGTCGGGTATCTTGAGCAATGCGCTGTAAATTACGCGGCGCTAGCGCAGGTCGCGCCATCCCCATCTGCAAACGACTGCGCCAAGCCAACGTCATCTGCAGCTCGTATGCGAACACCCGTTAAGACCGCGTAGCGACTTTCGGGTTGACGACTAGCACATACATGCTCAACGCACCACCGCTGTACCTCTCCGCCCACCCTTCGCCGTGGCACCAGCATCGAGACACAGCGAGGCTTCAATGATCAGATCAAGACGGACTTCTGCAGATCCAAGGTCCGGTGTCTCAGGCTTGTAGAAGTGGATAGGCGTCTTCACCATCGATGTCTGTCTTGGCCGGTCTCCGGTCCCCGCATCGTCGGAAGGACTCATGCTGTCGCATCGCTCGTCCTCCTCCTGAATGGACGACAGCTTTCCAACTCCGGGCGTGACAAGCCTGGGCAACGCTCGCGTGGTGGCGGTTATCATTCCTGCGCTGACAGGGTTGCTAGTGGCTACATGTTGCCGGAGCAACATCTCTTGACGACTGGGCAGCGCGCCCTCGAGAACGTCGACAAGACTGACAAACCGGTCGGCATTCCCTGGTGCGCGTTGCTCGGCTCTGAACCCCTCAAGCAGCTGCACGAGCGCTTCAACGAAGCTTAGGAAAACGTCTTCGTCGTCCACGGGGCGAAGCCAGTCAAACTCCAGTAACGCTGCTATCTCCGCTCGCTCCTGAATCCGAAGCAATGCAAAGGGGTGGCAGCCAGTCTCTTCCCGAAAGGGGCCCACTTATGGTACGGCAATCGCGATTTGTACATCAGTGCCAATCGTTTCTTGCCTTCTACGATACGTAGGAGGTAGTGAAGCGAGGCGCTGAACATCCTGCTCAAATCCGCAGTGGCAGAACCGTGAGTCAGGTGCGACAGTACGCGATCGACTGCCGTCTCGTGTAGCTGGTGAGCGGCAAAGACCTCGCTGGAGTCCATAGTCTCGATGAGCTTGTTCAATAGACTGGCTCGAACTGCAGAGGAAGCAGATATTGTCGCGCTGCCACGAATGACCGCAGCATGCACTTCGGTATATGCAAAAGTATATCTACAATCTGTGCGCAGGCTCTGCTCGGGAAGTGGGTGGCCGCTTCTGAGGTAAGCTTGGTGAAGGGCGTCGCGACGGTAGCTGCCGAGCTCCATCGAATGGCGACACGCTACATCCCAGGCGCTGGTTCTATGGACATTCGGCTCGTAGGCATTGGCTCCAGCTCGCAGCAGCACAGTCAGAGCCTCGACGCATTGCGGCTCGTCAGGCCTCATCGCTTCCACGAGCAAGTGAAGGCTGTTATCGCCTTGAGCGTCACACTCATGTACGCCCGCACCACGGCGTAGCAGCAAACGCAAGATAAGAGCCTGGTCCCGATTGCCTGTGGTCTCGGCAACGACCATGAGCAAAGTCTTTCCATCTGCGTTGCGGAGCCGAAGGTCGATGAAAGGCGAAGATATGCGGAAGATGCTCCGCGCAGCGCTGACATCCATGTTGGCCAAGTAGAACTGGCCTCCAGGCAGCAGAGATGGGTCAGCGCCAGCCTCAAGCGCAAGTTGCAACTTTCGGTGATAGTCGATGCCGGTGCAGAGCACAAGTGCAGATGAAGAAAGGGCAGAGACGCCATCGACGTCCGCGCCCTCAGCTATCAGGGCCGCCCATAGCTCGGCGCTGCAGTTGTCTGCTGCTCGATGGAGTACACTGCGGCCGAAGGTGTCGCAATCTCTGACGGAAGCTCTGCCGGTCCGGAACATCTGCTGCACGCCGCCGATATCGTTGTGGTCTATCAGCCTTAGGACCTCGGCGTCTGGCTGAATTACAGCGCTATAGGTGATGGTGGGTGGCAGCGAAAGCAGTCCGGCTGCCGTCGCGAGCTGGCAGACTTCTGCGGCTACTGCTCCCTGACTATCGTCAATTCCTCTTGCACAGGCGATTCGGACGACCCTCGCCTTGAACTCCAGCAGCTTTGGGGCTTCCGAAGTGCCACACCTCCAACGACGGGTGGTCTTCACGGTTATTCGAGCCTCCCGACTCTGAACTTCTTCTTGAGAGTATTCGACCAAGTCCGAATGTCCCGAGGGAGGAGGAAGAGGACCGTGCTTCCTTGATTTCGGCGTGAGAGCGCAAGCTTCCTCGAGCAGTACTTGTATACGTGCGAAGTCCCTCTGTACACCTCGGGGATTCGACTTCGATGCGTCCAACGAGTCGCTGAGTATCCGAAGGGCTGCTTGATAGCGGGTTTGCTCTGGGACTGCTGGAGTTCTTGGGTAGAAAGATATGGCCATGTCGATGCGACTGTGATTGGGGTCTGCCAAGCTACCGATCTTCTTTCATGCGTTTGATGTGAGGGTTTGGGATCCGATCACACTTTCACCGGTAGTGGTCTGTCAGGCTCCTAATGTATTTTGCCGCCGTATGCTCGTACGCATCAGGTACTTGTCCTGATGAGACGTGCGACTGTGAGTAGGATATCTCATGTCCTGCGCATGTCGCAGAAGCCTATGGCGGCGGCGTCGACATACTATGACTGGAGCTGAGGCAGTGGGCTGAGCGATGCATGCGAGCTGCATCTATGGCCAAGGCCGGGGACTCCAGGCAGCACCCTATTGATTTCGGAGAAGTCATCACGCTTCTCGCTGCGCGTCCGGTACGACACCGCTACAAACCTCACGTTGCGAATGTCAATCTGTCAGTGTCGCGTTGCGTGAGTGGTTTCTGGAGCGGTACTTGGCACAACATCGGGTTATCAGAAAGCTCAACATCTCGTGGTCTGCGGCAGACTTCTAGACCGAGGCGGACCATGCAGCAGGCTGGAAACGGACGCCTGTGCCCGCTCATGCTGACAGCTCAGTGGCTCACGCGGCCGGTCCGCTCACGCGAGCTGTACAGAGAAGCAGTAGTCGTGAATTGATATGTATATCAGTCGCTACCCTCGCTCTCTGTTTTCTGTGTTGGAGTTTTGGGTGTTGAGACGGCAGGTGAAGTTTGATGAGTGAAGTCAAACCTTCCTTGCTAGTGACGATCTGCGGGCTCGGACATCCGGTAGTTCGTCGGCTGGTACCTTCTTGATTGCAAACAGTCTCGAATACACATCGCTAACCGCCCAACCCTGCAACCCTCGAAGTCTGTATCAAGTCCATCCACGGAACTCGACTTCCATGACTTCATGCCCATGCGTTCACTCAATCGGCCATCTCCCTACTGGAGTTACACCACGCGATACAGATCGACTGGCAGGCGATTGAGCTCATGGACAGCTAGCGAGGGCTCCAGGACGACCAATACAACGCTAGGAGAGTGATGGAAGATGGGATCTCGAACCACGACGTAGCCGGTGATGTAGTAGCAGGCGCACCTCCTCCGCCTCCAGAACCAAGCGCGAACACAACACCACAATGCTTCGATGCATTTAGCGAGAAGTCAGACAAGCCACTGCAGCTTCAGAGTGGAACATGGGACATCACGACTGTGTCAGGACTAGGTGCACTGCACATGCTTATACAGGCTCTGCAGAACTTGGCAGACGCCATGGGTGATGTCCCTCCTACACCACCTGTCTCGCGGCCAACGACACCCAAGAGGCACGCCTCTTCTCCCGGAGTCTCATGCCCCGACATGGTCATAGGCTCCCCCGAAGCGCATCCCAACGAACCCATCACGGTCGATGTCGGCGAGCAGGCCGAAGACGTGCACCTCCAGCGCGTAGCCATAGCTCGCCGCTTCTTCTCCAAAGTCGCGCCTCCCTTCAGTGTGTCCGACTACCTCCTCCGAATCCACCACTTTTGCCCGCATTCGCCGGGCGTCTATCTTACAGCGGCAGTCTACTGCCATCGGCTCTGCGTCGCTGAACTCATGGTACCGGCTACGAACCGGACTGTGCATCGACTGTCGCTAGCATCCATACGTGTGGCATCGAAAGCGCTCGAGGACAATAAATGGACTCAAGAGCGTGTTGCGAAGGTTGGGGGTGTCAGTAGGACCCAGCTAATGAACCTGGAAGTCACCTTGTGCTTCTTGTTGGACTTTGAGCTAGGTGTCGACGCTGGGGTGTTGGCAAGAGGCGCTTTCTTGCTGCAGCAGGCAGGGAGGCAGGGCCTGGGTGCGAAGAAGAGGTTGAGCGACGATTTCAAGCTGAAATTGCCGCTGAGGAAGAGGACGAACAGTGCATGGTCGTGATGATGCCGATGGTCGGGCGTTTGAGAATCATTGTCTGCACTTCAGTAAGAGTATACCCAGTATTGCACGAGAGGACTTAGTATATATGGAGCACAGGAGTAACAGTCCTTAGGCATAAGATCTTGCATACCAAGAGACCTCGAAGCCCTTGAGTATCACCTGAGTCCAACGATGCCCCGACTCAAACTATCAGCACCACTTGCTGTAATGCGAAGGCCCAGGCCCGTATCTGCCTGAGAATACCTATGCGGTCAGTAATAGTCCCATGCTGGCTCATGTCTCACATGCCAACAAGTCTGCATGTTGTGGTTAGCTCTTCATCGCCGTGGAGAGCACGAGACCTCATGCGCATTTCCGTGCTTGAGTGAAATATTTGCTAGGCCTTCAGCTCGGTTGCCCTCGGTACCGGACACCATGCCTCGCGACGACTCCCATCACAATTCGCCGAGTACGCAAGCCCGGCGGGGAGGAGCAATAGAGCCTCCTTCAGCAGCACATGGATAGCATGTGCATGCTGTGCTTCATTGTTGAGCAGTACCCTGGGTGCTCCTTCAGCCACAAGACTTGACCTTTCGGGTCCGTATTCTGGACCGTGAAAACGCATCCCTTACATCTCTTGTCGACTTTGTGGCGTTCAGGAACATCAAGGCTCGTTCAGCCTCATGCAAGAGGCCTCATACCATGCACCCAAAGCGCAGTAGCTCAGCCAGTGCCATCAGCTGGACAGGGATCTGCAAGGCCCTGCAGTGACGGCAGGATGAATATCATCCGTCCGACAGGAATCGTCGATGGTACCTGAGGGGTCCAAAAGATGGGATACTAGCATTTGGGGCCAAAAAAGAGGGCAGAAGTTTGCTAGTCGTGAGGTGGTGCACGGCCTGTTGGTTTGCTGACTTCGCCCCAGGCAAGCTCACAAAGCGAAAAGCCTCGGCGGCAAAAAGCTGTAGCAAGTCGATGCCGCAGACGAGGTGAAGCTGAAATCGCCGTCAAAGACAGTGTATGTAATGGCTTACAAACTCATACACCTCGTACACCGCAAGACAGGCGAACAAGTTTGTAGTATGAGTGTGACATGCATGAGATGAATGCTGTGAGCAAGAGTTCACCAAAGGCTAGCGCGGCTTGGCGTGGGCTAAATCTGCACCACGCTGTGGCCTCAGCCACCCAAGTCTCCACCACTTCACCACGCGGTCATCTTCTATATCACAGCGTGATTTTCAAATATGGGATTCCAAAGCATACGTGTCGTACCGGGTTCAGAGACGATAGACCGCAAGAGCCGCTTCAGTACGGCAAATGGTGCATGCAGACGAGCATGGGCGGCGCAAAAACCAACACAGGCCCCCCTCAGGAATGAGGGCGCCTACCATGCCGATCACGCTTTTCAGTACCACGGAGCCTTATGACGCTCTCCAAAATGTTTCAGTCTCCGCCGACAGGAAGCTCCCGCAGTCGAGTCTCCGACCGTGCCGTGATCGCTTTCTGATACACCTGACGTTCAGCTCACTGACGCACAGACGCTACCTCCGCACAGACGGTATATGGGGCGGTGCAGCACCAGCATGCGTCTGTTCTCGCACGTCTAGCTTGACTTGCACGTTATGCACAGACGCTGTGGCTCGAGCCTGCCTGGGGTGAACCGTACTGGGATGGTCACGGCAACGGCAGGGTGGCCTCAGAGAGGCCGACCACACCTCTAGGCTGCTCGATTCATAACGCACCTTTGAGCCTCCTCCCACAACTGTGCATACTCGTGTATATGCGATCGCTTCGTGATTGCTTCGTTACATTTTTCTCGAGTTCAGCCGCCACTTGGTAGCGATACTGATTGATCTGCCTTATAAGGCTCCCGCTTCTCACCTGGGTTATCATCTGACTATACAGTCCCTCAACAAGTCCCCCGACACATCCGACCACGCCCGACATACACGGGGCCATCAACACTTCTTTCATCCACTGGAACGATTCAGCAAACACTCATCTCATCAGAAACAGAGCGTGCACGATACCAACACCCTAATCGGTCGTTCGACTCATTGCAACCTGGGCTCCTGTCCCCCAGGCACCATTTAATTGAAAGTCAACCTCTCATCCGCGGGGTACTCCTTCCAACACCCACACCACCGAGAGACCAGAGTGCGATCGGAATGTGCGTTATCGAAACGAAGACTTATGACCACGCCGACGGTCGTCGGGAGACTATTGAGACGGAACGACGTTGCCGCGACGCAAGAGGTGCAGGTCTCTGCTCAAGGGTGGCCCGCAGGAACGTCGAGCAAGCCAGTATCGTCGAACACAGGCCTGCTACAGCAGATCGTTCGAATTCAGACACACACCTCATTACCCAGAGCCGCGGCGGACGACAAACGAGATATCAAGAAGTGTCCAAAAGAACCAGTCAACGAAGCTCGATCCGTCGCAGCAACACCATCGTTAGTGGGCGTCCATCGCCAATCGACAGTGCTTCATCAGCTTCGTCATCTTCATTCCTTGAAATGAGGCCTCCACCAGCGCCTTCGCCACCACCACCAGGAGCTCGCCTTCCGAACCCGGGTATCACCAGCCAGCCAACATTGTCGTACGACACAGCGACACGGCGAGTAGCGATCGATGGTACTGCAATATATGATCGGCCGCCATATCTTGAACAGCCACGAGCGATGGACAACGAACGGCGACCACCGAAGGTTGTAGAAGAGCGACTCCATCGACGAGCATCACTTTTCAGCACGTCCGCCGAATTCGGCGAACCTGATCTGCCGCCGCGACAACCACGCCCACGCCGTCCGAGCATTTTGGTCAATACGGCAGCTCGTCAGTCATCGTCAGCATCTCCCCCAACGTCTTCACCGGGTCTGAGTCAACTGCCAAAGTTGAATGCATCCCTCCGCCATGACTCTGCTAGAGACCTACCCAGTCAGCGTTCACGTACGGACAGCAATAGCGAGACTCGCCGACGCCAGCAGCTACAAAGAGCAGAGGACGAACGTCAAGCTGCGATCGAGCGCGAGAGACTATTGGAGTCGGAGCGACGTCAAGAAGCTCGACGCAATACTGCTTTGAACGCCAATGCTGCCCGCCGCGAGACATCAGTTGAACGTCATCGACGTGAAGCTGTCTCTGCTTTGGAAGGTGATCGGGACCCAAGACGGGACCAGCGCGATCGTCAAACTGACCTAGAAGCTGAGCTTGCGCAAGTGCGACGTGAGCGTGAGGCTGCAGAGGCTCGGAGTCGAGTGTCGGACCAGACTGCACGTTACTACGAGCCTGATTCCAGCCCTCGCAGCTCACGACGCATGACAGGTGCCAGCTTTGCACCGCATACATCTTCCCCACTCTCTGCAAGGTTGCCTCCTTATCCTGTTACAGTACACGAAGAACACCCACCACCGCCGCCGGCAGCCAGGCGCAATAGTTCAATGTACGAGCGCGGTGCGGCGGTCATTGCCAGGGAGCAGATGCGGGCGGAACGTGAGGCATCTCAAAGCAGTGGTTCCCGAAACAGGGTGCAGCTAGCCTCACAACATCTTGACAGTATGCTCGATGATGTACGCGTTGAGGATCCACTATACGACGACGACGTTGACTACGAGCTTGACGACTACTATGTCAGTGAAGGTCGACGCGAGAGTAGACGATTCGGAAGGGACGCTGAGCGAGCGGATAGAACGACGGGTTATTGGCGATAGATTCGATTGGACGGGGATTTGGACTTTGTGTAAGACAACACTGTCCTGTATAAACAATGATATAGAGATAGACGCGAGAACTTCTTTACCCATTGTTCTCCCTCCACGTTCTCTATCAGCTCGTTGTTTGACCGATAGCAGACAGAAGAAGAAGCCGATGCAGGACAGAGAAGATAGATCGTCGCGTTCAACGTCGATTGAACGTCAAGCGGCGAGAAGACCGAGCGATCGTCGTTCGGTGTGAAGAGCGGTCTCACTCGTGCATATGGAACTCAATCCTCCAGGTTGGATCATGGGGGGCTTGCACGATCGCGGCAAACACGTTCCAGAAGTGATCTGGAAGTCGGGCTCCGTTCGAATTGCATCGATACAGATGAGTAGTCAGACCGACGATGGTCGACCGCCACGCGTGTCTAGCGTGACTAAACATCGTACTCCACAAGCCAAACGCGGAAAACTCATCACACCTGCTCCATCTTCCTGCAGCTCACGTGCAAGCCACATGCGAGAACTACCATCGTGAACTACAGCTCGCTATGTCAGACTCAGGATAGTCTGAAAGTAACAACAATCACGAGTCTGTGCCCACCATGAACACGAACGGCAGTTCCTCGCTCTCTTCGCCGGTGGCCGCTCTCCGCGAGCAGTTTGGCGACCGGTATGTGCCCATGGGGCGGCACTCAGCTGTGAGCAGTTGCTAACATCTTCACCTTGCGGCATTGAAGGGCGCCAGATATAACACGCAAGATTACAGCATGCGTAGCCTGCCGCAAGCAGAAGGTATATGGTGGTGGCAAACATGAGCCAGAGGCTCGAGCTGACTTCTGTTCAGATCAAATGCAATATGCGCGATGGCCCACCATGCAGCAGATGCAAGAAGCGAGGGCTATCATGCGCCGTCAACAAGTCGCTGCAGATGATCCTGGAGTCGGATGCAGATTTCAAGACTAAGATGGAAAGTCGAGTCAGGGCGCTTGAGAGCGCTCTCGGGAAGGTGGCCGAACACCTTGCGCTGCCGGAGCTGCTAGATTACGAGCAGGATGATGACGAAGAGGGTGAGCCGACCGGAGCGAGTATATCAAGCCAGGTCTCCCCACATGCAGAGAAACACACTCCACACAACTTTGAGATAGTCATGCAAGACGATTCCGGCCCAGCGGTCATTCCAGGGTCCGTGGTGTCACCGGTGATCATACCTGGTATTGA
>JAKLLW010000820.1:0-23276 GCA_022814695.1 Neocatenulostroma microsporum | reverse complement strand
ATGAAGAAGAGGGTCCTGTGCGTGTACGATGGACAACGCCGGTTATGGAAGGACGACATGATGCTCGATGCCGACCATGAGGTCCGGATTCCACTGCCCGGTGTTGGCGACGGAAGAGCTTGGGTGACCGATCTCGACGTCCAGACTCTGTGCCGTGCGGAGGGTGTGCATGGTGCCACCGAGGAGGAGCGAGGTCCTTGGATTGAGGACGATGCTGAGCTTGAGCGCTTGATGCAGTAAGCTCGCCAGCAATGCGATATGACTGGGCAGTGTACTTGTACCTTCTTGCTGGAGGGTTTTGCGTGATACCAATTTGAGTTGCCTGCCTGATTGGCATGGCTGATGGGCATTTGATGATTTATGACTGCAAAAATAGCATAGCGTTGGACATCCTCCTCACCTGTAGCTATGGAGTAGTGCTGGGCACCCAAAAGACAATACCTACCATTCAAGCTCTGCTGTCTAACCTCCGCATTCAAAGTGATCTTCTACGGCAGTCCAATTTCGACGCCGTCCAACGAACAGAGGAGGGAAGCCAAAAGATTAGAGCTGGCAGTGCCAAGCTTGTCCGCACTTTCGCGTCGGTGAACTTTCATCTTCTGAGGTCCGTTCAAAAGGCAAAAGAAGAAGATCGTATGTTGGCAAGACAAGTAACTCGTCTGACCAAGGCCGGGATCGAACCGGCGACCTTTTCGGAGCTTGAGTATACAGTAAACTGTAAACGAAACCTTTGGTGGGGTTAGATTAAGTTGAGCAGCATTGGAGAAGCCGTACTTACGTGATAACTGATAAATGTTTAGCACAAAGTTTTTCAGGTGAGAGTGTCGAAGGAGGACGAACCCACTACACCACTCGGCCAACATGAATTGGGCGGGAGTACCCGTTAAATATATATTACCGTGGCTTGGCACAGCCGAGCTTACACCATGCAACTTGGTATGTCACAAGACCTAAGTCTCCTCTCAGCAGCCTGCCTATGTTTCCGTACTTCATTCACAGCCAGGGTGAAGCATGTTCAGATTGACACTGTGCAGAGAAATCAAGTACTTAGCTGTGAAAGCTAGAACATCATCAACGCCTTGATCTACTCGCTAATAAGTAATGCAAACACCCCGTTCAGCTAAGCATCCTCCCGCAACGACGTCCACCACTTCGGCAAACTCACGCCCTAAAAGCACAGCAACAGTCGCATCTTCCTTCCAATGAACCTTCTATGATCTTCGACGGCTTGAGCTATGTCCGTGATCCGCCTTCCATGAGACAGACAGGGATCTGTAGTCGATGTCAAGAGTGGCAAGTCGACGAGACTGGCTTTGCGGGTATCGACCAGTCTGTCTGTGGGTGCTGCAGCACTGTAATGATCGGATGATCATGAGAAGCTGCACGCTATAATTGCGTGGATGGGTACCGCGAGATATGACTTCCTTCTCTTGCAGTTGGTCGTGTGAATGAGCTTCAGCGCGCCGCTCTGTTCGCTGTGTATTGCGCCGAAACACGGGTCGTGTTTCTCGCATACTGACGGGAGGCCACGACGCTGTTCGGGGTCCAGCATTCCATGAGACGCGATCAAGCATCCGTCCAGTGACTTGTGCGTTTCGGCGGTAAGACGACCGCATCCATGCCGCCGACATGACTCCGCTTCGCAAAATCGACCAAGTCTTCACTGAACTTCCACGTCCCGAGTAGCACCCAGCACCGCCCCTTCTCATGACGGCCCGCTTGGCCGCCGGCGAGAGCGACGCGGCGTGATATTTCAGCCATCGGGTCTGTCTTCGCAAACACTGCTTCCTTACGACCGTTTACCATAAAATAGTCCGTACCGAACTTGAAGGGCAACCCGTAAGCTCTAGGGGCTCCTGTCTTATTCACAACATCGCGCTCCTTGGATGGTGGTGGCTTCTCCAGGTTGGAGGGAATGGGAATGCCAACGAGCTGGAGAGCAGAGGGTAGCCAGTACAGCATCTCTGGTCGAGATAGTGTGGTTACGTCGGGAGATCGATTACCCTTTTCCTTGAACCACTGACCCGGCAGGAAACGCGGCCCGTGTTTGTCCCTGTCCCAGGTGCCTGCGCCGATGAAGGTGAGGCCACGACCCAAAGCAGATTGTTGACTTTGCCTCTCCGTCGAGCTGAACTTGTTACGACGCTTCTTGGGTTCCGTCAGGCCACGAGTCGGCTTCACTGCAGCTGGGACAGGCTCCCACAGCTCGGTACTTGCACTCTGCGCCTTGCGCCATTGTTCCCACTTTTCCGTTGCACCCTTGAATGGACCGTGTGGGTGGGCATGTACTTTTGCCAGCCAAATGCTCTCTTCGGAAGTCGTAGACTAGAAGCAATGGGTGTAAGGGTTAGCGGATGTCTCAGAAAGTCTTCGGGGTTCTAGAGCGTCTCTGACGGCCTCTACGGGTTGTAACCATGACTAAACGTACCGGACGTGGCCCACAGTCCTTCAACCATTTCTTCACCCACCTCGCGGTCTTCAGGTCAACTTTCTTCAGGAGACGTTGAGGCGGTGTAGCGGGTGTAGAGATCATGCGTTGGTCGTGCATGGTGTCAAGTGCGTCGAAGTCAATGTCGAGAGCTCCATAGATGTCCAGGTGTTTGAGGGTTGTCTTCAACTCCAGAAGCTCACTTCGAGTGGCGTGCTTGCCCGTATGTTCTGGATGTCGAACGTGGAAGACGGTCACTTTGCGGCCACTAATCACCTTCTGGTCGCCGTTCTCAAACTTCCCATACTCCGCCACGAAGGATGCACGGACGCAAGCACCCAGTAAGACCACAACGTCGATTTCCTTCAGATCCTCCAGCAGTTGCCATGTCCAGGCGTAGTGCTGAGCCATGCCTTCATCATGCCGGTACGGCTCGCGCCCATACAGTCGTTGTCCATTGGCATTTCGGATCGGCTGCTTGCGCTTGTACAAATCTTGGATGATAGCTTGCTGATCTGCTTTGGGGAATAGCTGCTTCAGGACTTGGATTGAGAAATACGCTGTATTCCAGGTTGAGTCGAAGCGCTTGCCTTTGCCGCTTTTCTTCGCCTTAGTTCTCGCCCTCTTCTTGGATCCGCCAACGAGCGGTGACAGTCGGCGCTTACGTGAAGGCGTGTTGGGATGCAGGTTGTCCAGCGGTGGTCGAGCCGGCGGTGCAGGGTCGAATGCTGTCGGGTCCGGAGTCGTGCTGTCTGTGGAGTGTCAATAAACACGGCCCGTGTTTCGGGCGGGTCTCTGCTTACCTTCTCCATAAGTCTCCAAGTCTGAGCCGTCATCAGAGCTTTCCACGTCTTCCGGTGGAGCTTCTGGCGCCCAGTGTGCTACAATCATGGTCTGACCTTCTGAGAACGTCGTCCAGCTGGGCATACGAAGTTCTTGCCAGCAAAAGAGATGATGTCTCTCGTCCGCCGCTCGTAGAACCACTCCGGCTTCTCGGAGAAGGTACGACTGGTGACAAACTCGGCCCATTCGCGGATGTATCCCTCGTCGCATTGGTACTTGTATCTTTGTGCTATTTTATCGATAATGGTTAAGAAATACTTCGCTGCTTCAGCGTCCAAGATGTCGTCACTCCATGTCTGGTCCGTCGCGTGGGTACGGAGAGCCTGCCAGAGTGCTCTGGGCAGGCTCTACGTGTTGCTTGTTGTGTGTGCGTCGTATGCGGTGGCGCCGGAAGCTCTGATGATTATGATGAAGCTGGTGTGGTGATGGGTGTGATGAGTGCGTGAGATGTGGAAGTTCAAGTCTGAGGTCGCAAAAGAGTCGGTGAAGCCAGTCTCCAGGCAGCCATCGCGCATCGGCGCGACGACGCGTCTCGAATCTACAAACAAATCAGCGTATTGGCAGAAATCACGGACCGTGTTTCTGGCTACTCAGTACGCGTGCGTGTCAGCTTTGGTGTATGATGTTGTGACGTCCGCCATAGCGTACGGTTGGCTAGGATCGTGAGTGTACGTCGTTACGGGCTGATGAAGTCTTGGTATCAACGCGCTTCTAACGAAGACGCGAAGCAGCCGGGTGTTATAATGTAACTAAGCGTCGTTGACGTCAAAGCAAGGTGGAGTGTTCGTGTCAGCCGGACTCAGTTGAGTCGCAGCAGCAAATGCCCTGGGCAGCGGTCTGCCTGCAGATCGTCGCGAGAGCTGTCTCGTACGTGTACTGTCAGAGGTTGAAGGTCGTGACGTCCGCCATAGCGTACGATAGTGTTGCATGGTTTGCAAAGACACCCTCGCGGTGTGCCCTCATACAGTATGAAAGGGGAATTCGGCGACCGCAGCCTCCGGTATTGCGAAGAAGTTGTGGCGGCGCGCAGCCCCCATTCCCCTACTCAACTGTCGATGTTGCGAGTAAAGCTTGGTTCGAAGGTGGAAGGTTGAAGAACCTTCAAGCTTGATGGTGGCCCGTGCAGTCACCCGTCCGCCGTTGCCGGTCAACCGAAAAGGGCAGGCGCGATGGACTTTCGCCTCTTCCACGATGTCGCCATAGGGTCGTCGTAAGTTTGTCAAGATTTCTTCCTCGCGCGTCTCAAGTTGGCCAAGCCATAGTTGTCTTACTGTAAACCTTTCATAGGACCGCTTGTCGAAGCTCCATGGCACCCTGTTGCGTTTCAGCAGACGGCGTACAGCAAATCTACTCATACGTTAGCGACGTTGCGACCTACGGAGACGAGATCATGGTAGGCCATAGCGGTGGACACGTTTAGCAGCGCGGCTTGGCACGGCCGAGCAATAGCCGTGTTAAGGTTGATGTCCCGGTAATCTTACGATATAGACCAGATGACTGCAAGGTTCGGGCTGGCCGGCACTGATTCACCGCCAAACTGGTAGTCGATACGGTTGCTTTTGGTTGATCTGACCTTTCGCAGAAAGACGCATATTTAGAATGCCTTTATGGTGTTAGCGCAGTCTGCTCATCGACGAGATCAATGCTGGTGGTTGCCGCCATCTCCGTCGGTGACGGGTTGCTTTGCGCACCGGTATGGCCTGCTGATAGTGTGAGGAGCTGTGCCTGCGCAGGAGAACCTCGATCATTTGGCTTTGTATGCTACGTTCGACAGTAACTTGCAAGGGCCGGTGGAATGGATCGTTGATAGCCATCGCAGAAATCTCCAAGTCATTAGTCTCCCGAGAGGAGAAGGGCGGCCTCTACGGGAGCTTGGAAACAGGCGATGCTGCCAGGAAAGCTATACGCATCTCCCAAGACCCGTTGATTCCTCCTAGTCCTGGTAGACAATCTAGTGGCCGATCGGACTGTCTGTGAGATGGAGATGCCAATTGCCGACTGGCTATGGATTGTTTTACGGACCCTTGCTGTTCTGGTGAAAGTCAATAAGACGGAAAGGGTGGTCCAGGATGTAATCGGGAGATTGTTTTCTGACATCTGTGCATCGGAAGTTCCGACGTCATCGGCGACTACTCCGTCTATCATACATGCTTTGCTTCACATTAGTGTGACGACGCTCTCCGAATAGAATCGAGTCTGGTCGGGATACTGTGTCCAGAGATAACATTCGCTATGCAAATCATCAATTCAGAGTCCGGCTCATCGACCGCTCGCGCAACCCAAGCATATCCGTGCATTGCCCAACACAGCACATGTATCGCAAACACGCCTTCGACATACCGCGCATGCAGTGTCTTGCTCCAGCATCATCTCATCGACGTCCATGGCATTCTCATTTCGTAAAGTTCGATCGCAATCTTCACACCTCATCTCGTCCTGTGCCGTGCGTCCAACACTTGTATCAATGTCCATGGCGTCATCTCTATGTAGACTTTTCGCGGGCAGTGTCCAGAACGAATGCAATGTGCTTCTCTGCGGTCTTTCATGCCCGTTCGCGTTATGACTTTGGTTCGCTGCTGGTTCCGGTAGGCCTTGCCGTGAGGGTTTTGGTGCGGCATCTGGATGTCGCTTTTGGGCTTCGTATAGTCTGGAGACTGTGGATGCTGCAACATCGAGTACATGAGTACGCTTGCTCAATGACGCGGTAGGTTGGACGGTATACGCACCATGGACTTGCTCCTCGTCCGGTCTATCATCTCTATGCCGCTTCCTTGTCCTGCTATTCAAATGTTGCGTAGATGGCGTATCATCGTACGTCGGGAACGACCATGACGCCTTCTCGTACAACGCAGGAGTAGGCTTGTGTTGCTGGTAATAGAACGGTATCGCTGTGCTGTCGGTCGTAGAGATGCTCGTATCGGAGTATGCTGTCGCGGGCGATGAGAAGGATACTGACGACCGTTTCCGTTTGAGCGCCATTCTTCTTGCAATAGATGCTTCGTATGGATTTAGTTGTCTGAATGAACATGGAAGATACATTCTTGAGAGGAGAGGAGAGCTTGATGGCAGGAGTGACGCGACGCGAAGGCAAGCGCGAGAAATGCGCGGGGGTATATCTACATACCGAGCTAAGCACTCCCTATCCTCAACGTCCCAATGCCAGACGCGCCGTCCTTGTCATATTGCACTCACAGACACGACGACACCTCGATGCCCGGACAACTTCCTTTCTCCTCGATACGGAGCGCACCTTCTGGATCATGACTAGGACAACAAGGTCATGGAAGTCATGACAGTGCTGGAATAGAGCGGCTGAAAAGATTTTGACCACGTGCGCACGACGACAACAGGGAGCGGAATATGTCTGATATCGAGGTACGCAGCGTACCTCGTAGGTAGAACACGAAGTTTGTTGATACCGAGTCCAAGTATGAGACGTGGTGAGCCAGCTATGTACGTCCCATGTCAGTTCATACCATGGTCTCCTTCCCTGTTATGCAACTTTCATCCCCCGCCAACGAGACACGCTCGCTTATCCTGATGCCCTTCTAGTCGATTGCCCAAGCTGCACACGCTCGGGTGACAGCCAGTGTGCCTTGTCCTCTGACCTGCCAGGTTAGGATCATGCAGCCATCGACAAGCTCGGCATCAGAGAATCCCTGGTATCTCCCGCAGCGTTTTTCGGGGTCGGTAGTAAGGATGACAGGACTTGCCCCTCTACTCTGCTTGTACCCGAGGTGACCTGCATCTACCGATTGCAGCTGAAGATCCCTGACAATCCAGCGAAACACTTGCCCCCATGGCGCTGGTAACGTGTAGTCGTGTGTGTCCAGTATAACACCGCACAGGCGTAGCTCCCGGAGCGAGGTACCGAAATTCGCCAGCAGCGCGATCAACTGATCTGGCGACGAGAAGTCGCAGTCGTCCAGGTCGAGCTTGCGAAGCTGTGGTAGATGCGAGCCGCGTAGTGAGCGTAGCTCTAAGCCCGACAAGTCTTGTATGCGTACGCTTCGAACGGTGTTGCGAAGCGTCAAATTTGCTCCGGAAGAGTTGGTTGCCAGCTGCTCTAAGCGTTCTGTACCACGCGAGCCCCCGTCGTAGCACCGTTCGGCGGGCGACCGGTCGCACAGCGTCCAAAGACTCACGCTGGCGCACACTCGAGATGTAGATCGAAGCGCGTGTAACGATACCCTATCCAGCTCTCCAGCGACAAGCTCAAGGATCTCGGTAGGTAGTCGGAACAGGTTTGACCCTTGCGCGGTATCCTCTCTTGTTGTGTTCTGCATGATGTTTGTCGTCGATGTTCTTTTGACGACGTTATTCGTGGTGACTGCGCTTATGATGGCAGTATTTGATGTGGTGCAGTGTTGTACTTGTGATGAATACCAGCAGGATAGAGCATGCGGTACATATAGTCGAATGATTATTATGTGCTTTGTGAGTCACAGACCTCTGATGCCATGAGGACAACGAGGACAGCGCAAGGCTGTCGCGCCGCTCCTTCGGGTCCTCCAGTCTACTAGCGTCGTGCTAGGACTGACACACTGTAGCTGATGTCACGCCGTACTGACATCTACACCGCCCAACATTATCTTCCTCCCACGAACGCGTCATCCTACAGAACGACAACGTTGCAGGCGATCACCGAAGCCCACAATGCCAAACAAAGACTCAGTCCGCGAGTCTAGCCATGCCGGATCATGGTACACTGCGTCGAGTGCTCAGCTGAATACCCAGTTAGAGGGCTGGCTCGCTGCCGTTAAGACGCCAGTAACAGGCATAGGTGCGCACTCAAAGAACGAAACCTTCACTGAGTTGCCGATCCCGGCGGCGAGGATGATCATCGCGCCGTAGGTCATAAACTGTCGCGCGCTATGAGTTGAGAAGAAAGCTGAGCGGTCACTAGTCATGCCGGCTACTCATACTCTGGACAAGCCGCAGCGTGGGCATACAAGGCATGGGATCTCTCGAAAGCGTGAGTGACCGAGCCAACCCTCCACCTTCCTCTCGCTCACGGTCCTGTGCCATTCTCATCAAGACTATGGCGCAGCAAGACTGTGCTGGAGGACTCTGGCTAACCCCTCTTGCCTCCCACTTCATCACGGGACCCGGATTCGACGAACAGACGCATCACAGGCCGCATCACATGGTCTTCAAGAATCTCATGCGTGCCACGTAGATGACTGACACGTTCTTTTCGCAGTAAGAGGATCTTCCTTCTCGGGCCATCGCACCACCACTACCTCACCAATGCCGCCTTAACCCGTTACACGCATTACGGTACGCCGCTCGGAAACTTGACAGTCGACCGTGAGACGACTGCAGAACTCCACAAGTCCGGTCACTTCGAGTGGATGTCGCAGTCCGTTGACGAAGATGAGCACAGTCTGGAGATGCACCTCCCGTATATTTACAAGATGTTGAGCAAGTAAGTCGCACTCACTGTCACATGTACCCCTTGTGACAAGGAACCAAGTTGTAGACAGTGTACTAATGATACAATGCAGGACCTTCGGGGACGACCCATCTCACTTCCCACTCCTGGTGCCGATCATGATAGGCAACACCTCATCAACCACCGAAACCCAGCTCGGCCGTCTCCTCGCTCCCTACCTTTCAGACCCGAGCACAACATTCGTCATCTCCTCCGACTTCGCGCACTGGGGTCTTCGCTTCCGCTACACATTCTACCGCACTCCCGGCTCGCCACCGAGACAACTCACTGCGTCCGCCAGCACGCCGAAGAGTCCGGCGATCCATGAGTCCATCAAGGCAGTCGACTTCGAGTGCATCTCTGCCTGCGAAAGCGGAAGCCATGAGGCTTGGCTGGAGTGCTTGGAGGAGACCGGGAATACTGTCTGCGGCCGCCATCCGATTGGCGTGATGATGGCGGCCGTGGAGGAGGTGAGGAAGACTGGTGGGGAAACCGGTGAAGAGACGGGCGGGTTCAGGTTCGTGAGGTATGAGCGGAGCTCGGAAGTGAAGGGGGTGAGTGAGAGCAGCGTGAGCTATGCGAGCGCTTTCGCTGTGGTCTGACGTGGCCTGGAACGCGAATGAGCTGAGGCAGGTACGTGTGACGAGCAACGACCAGTTCACTCATGATTCTCTGAATCTTGGGCTCTCGCGTGGACCCCCGGGAAGGAACCAGCGTCGCATCGCAGTCTGTGCTGTTGACTGAGATGCCGGACATCAATGAGGAAAGCGTGAGAAGACAGTCTCCGAAACCCTCCTTCCCAAAACTCGAACGGAAAGCCCGGACCTGAGGTTTGGTGCCCATCCCAACTTTCTCCCTCGAACATTTTCAAAATACACCACCACAGGACTTCACAGCATATTCATCCACTTGCATATTTTACACGACAACACTTGACAACACTTTTTGCAGTACTGAGGTTGCGCTAAAGGCCCTCCCTCCTGACCAGCGACTGAGTGGCCGACATCTCCAACACACCAAAGCCAGCATTGCATTCGCGCGAACCACCACGTCGACTCCACGCGGATTTATCACGAAGAGAATTCTGCCACGATAACAACACTCCATTACAAACCAACAACGTACGAATCGACAGACATTGGAAGTTGCGCATCGCCCCATCCATGGTCCATCCCAAACAATCCGAAGATTCTCAATCGCACGGCGGCGAATCGGCGGTATCGACATCATCGAAGACAGTTGGAGAAGACACTTCGCGCGACCGGTGACGTTTGATACCCAGCCGCGGTGTCTTCCGTAAACACTCTGAAACGAGTCCTTCACAGGCCGACCAGGTATACCAAACCCAGCGGCAAAGGAAGGAGCAGTCGACCAAAAGAGCTCTGATACACTGTCCTCACTGTCCTCAAGTGTCCTCCACGCTCCGTCGCTCATATAAAGATCCAAAGGACGCCCCAGACAATGCACGCCTGCGCCGTCTGCCTCGAGGATACAAACCCCACGGACCTCCTCCTCATCTACAATGGTTCTCTGGCCTGCAAGGGCTGTATCATCAAGCGCTTCACCGACGCCATCGACGACGAGAAAAGCTATCCGGTGAAATGGGGAGGCGAGGGTCTCGACATCGATGGCTACAGCTCTGTCATTCCCGCCGACGTCGTCAGGCAGTTCAAGGCGAAGCAGCAGGAGTACGACTGTCCGCCTGCTGAGCGTATCTACTGCAAAGGCCAGCTCCACCCGCTGCCGCCTTCCTCAGATACGATGGTTGGGCTCCTGGGACCTGTGAGGCCCCGCGCCGAAGCCTCGCAGCTTTCGGTTGCTAGCGATCAAGGAGATGGAATGCATGGCGGCAGTACAAAGGCTCAAACGACTGCTCCACCAAACCACGAATGCGGCGCCTTTCTTGGCCGGCGTGGCCTTGGCCATATGAAATGCAAAGTTTGCGGATCCACGTCTTGCGCCTCCTGTGGCGACGTTCTCAGCTCAGCCTACCACATCTGTAAACCTCGAGAGGACGACGTAGACGCATACTACAAAGGCCGCGTCCGTGGAAAACACTACCAGACCTGCCCTAGCTGCCGCCGTAAATTCGAGCTGAAAGATGGTTGCAATGAGGTCGAGTGTACATGCGGCACCTCACTATGCTTCATCTGCGGTCAAAAAGCCACGCCGGGCTCTGGACACTGGACACGGATGTGGCCCGGCGAGAAGAAGTGCCCGCGCTTCGGTCAGCCTGATAGTAGCAGGGCGATATGGGATCCGCAGCAACAGCCCTATGTACCACCTCACGCGCGGGCCAATGGACGTGAAGGAATGGGTTTGGGTGGACATGATACTGCTGATCCTTTTCCGCGGGGTCACATGGAGGATAACAGGGAGGAGTCAAGGAGAGATAGACACAACGGCGTTGTTGGCACACCACCAGGCTTCCCGGGTACGGCAGCTCACGAGCGGCGTCGACATCCTCGGAGAGAGCATGCACTCTTAGCCAGGAATCCCGCTCTGACAGCTCAGAATGTCAACGCACAACAGATGGACTTCCCAGACACGGACAGCGGTGATCAAGATACCGTAACCGCCAATCGGCGTCGCGATGCAGAGGCTCAATCTCCGCGTCACCCACGTCCTCGGCAAGAGCAGCCACTTCGTGCTCCATCGCTAGGCTTGTACGCGCAACCAGGACAACCCTACAGCTCATCCACTTATGGACAGCCGCAGCCGCCAAGCAGCAGTGGCGCGGTGCCAATCAACGACGATGAGACGATAGACGGTATGATCGATGCCCATGCAGCACGGCTCCAGAACATTCAACAAGAGGCACGAGCTCGGTTTGGGACTTTTGGCCAGCGTCAACATCCTCGCAGGGAGGAAGGCCTCATAGCCGGGAGTCCCGCCGGGTTCTCTGCTCGGACGCCAGACTTGAACGCATCGTCAGGTTCACATCACAACCATTTCGCTTATGGCCTACCGCAGCCGTTAGGCGGCCCGTTGCCAGACTTCATGCACACGAACGATGACGGACACGGACAAGATGCTTTGACGGGTGCCCATAATCCACTGGGGTTCGGCTTCGCTGAAGAGTCTCCAGTAGCCCAAGCGTGGCACCAGAATGAGCACATGCCACAGTTCGACGCACGTGTGCCGGAAGAAGCGACAGCTCGATTGAGCGCATCTGATCAATATCGATCCCTGCGGCAAGAGCATAGACGCACTCGGCAATCTGATTCACCAAGAACGCCTCAACCTCAACGCCATGACGGACGCGATCGGCAGCGTCACCGCTCAGACGAGTAGCGATCGACCATGAGCCCCCTGACCGCTGACGATCCACGATTGCGCCGATCTCACGGCCGATTCCACAGCTCTGATGCATCGCCGACCGCGCAGACGCAAGCCAACCAATCCGACCTATCTTCTGCACTCGAGCACAGGCTACATATTTCGGCATCGCGCCAGAGCGGCTTCCGCAATGAGGTTCCAGCTGCCTCCAGGGCATTTGGTCAGGGGCTTCCCGCGCTAAACGCAGCAGCGCCGACTGCGCCTTCAAACCACGAGCGCTTCGGCCCACGCATGGACCCAATAGATTTCACAATGGAGGATGAGAGGCGGGAAGAGTAACAGGATCATCGGGGAGGATCATCGGGGAGGACGTTGAGTGGGCGAGAGAAGAGGGGTTTCCAGTGAGGTTGGTCGCTGCGACGATTCGTTCTCCCGTTCGTTGCTGTCGTGCGACGGGTAGTTGACTTGACACGCCCAATGGTTAGGTAGTCTTCCTACAAAAGTATTCATGCATTCCCGGCAGCATCACTCACTTTTCTCGGCTTCTGTATTGTCTTTCGTTACGCTGCCGGTCCAGACGAGCTTCTCGGAGATGGACGAGGATGAGCAGACTACCGCACTATTCCGACGCTCAATTACTACTCGGTCGTCGGGCCGGGATAAATCACCAAGGCCATCACACGACCGGTTAGTCTATGAGCAGCCGCAGCCGTCAGGCATAAATTACATCCTACCATGGCCAAGGCATACCGATTTGGTCACCAAGCTCCATATCTTTCGATGACGACAACGCTCCCGACATGGGCCACGCAGATGCAAGGTTATCCAGGCGTGCTTCCTCGGCCTAAGCGCACACACCAGGTGCACTCAGACACTCCGACATCCAGCGTATTCGGCCTAGTCAGCCTTTCCCGCCACAGGAGCTGCTACAATACAGCCCGATGCACCCAGCAACATCATGACTACCTCTATCAACCACAGCACCGCCGTTTGGGCTCCGCCAGAGCGACTTCCACAGTGAAGTTCCTGCTGCCTCGACTCGCCCGACCCTTGCGATTCCGCCGCGTACATCCAGTCTCCGCGCGCCGACGACTCGAGCCTCCAGGACACTTGGTCAGGGTCCGCCTCTGCCGATCGCAAGCCGTACAACAAGTTTCACTGCACTGGGGCGCTCACAGTCAGATGCGATAGATTTGACGATGGAGGAGGATGAGTAGGAGGCGTGCAGTGTTGCGTACCCACCGTAGATATCGTTGAGTCGGCGAACGGAGGGAGGGAGTTGTGGAGTGAACGCGGCCGAAGCGATGGATCATTCTCCCCGTTGTCGTTACAATACGATGATCACTTGAGTAGACCGCTGAGAGTCACAACTAGATACTTAGTCTACTAGGGATGTAGTCCTCATTGCATACACTTTAGACTTCCTCAGGCTCGTCAAAGACATCAAAGTCGGCCAGGTCGCAGCGTTTCCAACGGCTTGATACCGCTATAAGCTTCTGTACAGGCCTTTCGCAGCCTGCGTCAACTTGTGAATAGTGGAGAAACTGGGATGCCGGATCGGCCATCGATCATTTGACCGGGCCCTAGTCAACATGGCGGCATTTCAGGTGATGAGTTAGCACTCATACGTGTATTCGTGTTCTACATGTATCATCAACGGTCGTGTGTATGTATGCCTACCGCTTACCCGGCGGCTTCAGGCTCCTCAATCCAGTACTCGCACTCCTCTTCCTCCTCCGCATCATGCCTCTGGTGCCAGAGATATCCAAATTCATCAGTCCAAGCTTGCTGGCCCGTCGAAACAATCCTGGCCTCTCGTCATCGCCCTTGTTTCGCTGTTTGGTCTCCTTTGCCTCAGGTGTCCCAGCCTGCGATCTTATCATCGGCAGCGGACTCAACCTTCCATGGAATAATCTCTTATACCTAGACTCCGGCGAAGTCGGTCTTGAAGCCGACTCAGACGACAGCGCGGTAGTAGGGGTCATTGTCAACCTCGCAGCGGCCATAGGCATCGGACTCCTCGTACTGAGCGGAGAATCCGACAAGAAAGCTTTGGTAGCCATACTAGGCGTAGCGGGCTGGCTCGCCGAAGGAAACAATCTCCGCGTCGAAGTAAACGTCTCCGAATGCGGACGCTGTGGTTGATCCGACACAGAAGTATCCGACATCTCATCCCCACTATCATACTCATCGTCCGTGACATGCGAAGGGCTCGTCGAGCGCGGCGACCGTGCGTCATCGGTTGACGAGAAGTAGTCCGTCCGCGGGACTTTCAACGCCGGCAAAGCCGGGATAATCGAAGGCGGATCAAGCTCAGATCTCACCGGCCTATGCACCGCCTGTCTCCCGGGAACCTTCCTCGGCACAACCATACTCCTTGTGCCGATACTCTTAAGACTACCCTTACTCCCCCTCCTACTCCTCCCTCTCTCCGCGCGAGCTGAAAACACCGACCTGGAAAAAGCGTTCAGTCTGAGGTCGACTTGGCTACGGCTGAAAGTACACTGGATCAACATCTTACGCACCGCCCAGTCCAACTTTAGCTCCACCGCTAGATGGTTTCGTATCCGAGAAAGTTTGGGCCAGGTGGCGCGTTCGCCGTTGAACATGGCTTGGACCATGAAGTCTTCTGTGGGGTTGGAGAGGATGTGCGGGAATTGGGTATAGGAGATCTCTGGCATGATAGTGATATCTCCGGAATAGCGCTGGCCAAGGACGGAGCGGAATTTAGACATAGCATTTGGGAAGATACCGAGCTCAGCCACGACGTGCATGCGATGCAACGCTTCTGCTTTTGCGAGGTTGGCCATGGTATTTAGCCAGCCAGGTCCAGGGTGCAAGGTAGCCGCATGTCGCTGAGCGTCCGAAGTAATCTCGTCTTCCTCCTTAGCTAGAAACGGCACGACGTGCGGGTTGACCTGTGAGACGATGAAGTGATTGACGTTCAGCATCTCCGCCAGCCTTGTCATTGGTAAGTCGTTATCGACGGACCCGTCGATCCATTTGCTTGGAGAATCATCCCAATGCCGTATCTCTCCAGTCTTCTGATCTTTGACAAACAAGTCCGCTGCGGAGAACACCAGAGGAACCGAGCAAGAAGCCGCAACCGCAGAAGCAATCGTAACATCCGGCGCGGTAATGTAGTTCAGCAACCGCGGCATCTCATACACCCCAGACGTCGAAACACAAATATTCAGAATCCTCCCAGTCCGATTATAACTCTCCAAAAACGTCATACTCCCCAACATATCCTCCATAACCCTCTTCAAATTCGAAATATCATAAATTGCCCCTTGCGTGCAGAACCTCGTGGCTTTTCGGAACAGACTATCCGGCTCTCCTTCCTTCTCAAAGACGTCCAGGTCACCGTGGCAAAAGTCATCGAGGCAGTCAGGGATCTCAGCATCTGTCTTCGAGCACATAACTGCGCAGACGATGCTTCCTGCTGACGCACCGGAGATGATCCGGGGGAGAAGGCCTTGCTCCCAGAGGGCTTTGATGACGCCTATGTGGTTCATGCCTAACGTGCCGCCGCCGGAGAGCAGGAGTGCGGATCGGCCGAACGCTTGGCGGGTCATCTTGAGTTGTTCATAGAGGGTGTTCGCGGCAGCTCGATTGCCGAAGCCTGAGGAGGTTTCTTCGACTACTGTGTCAATGGTTTCGACGACTGTGTCGATGTAGCGTTCGATCAGGGCTTTGGTGCCGATCCGGCTGTGCTTGTAGAGCCTGACATTGCCCAGCCCGCCCAAGTCTCGCGTGAAGGCTGTGCGGACCTCGAACTGCATCTCCTGGACATCTCGCCGTTCGATTGCACTCCGCAGTCGCTTCAGTCTCGTCTTGACAAGCGCAACATCATACTCCTCCGATTCATCTTCTTGCTTCCACTCATTACCTCCCTCAAGCTTGTCCAACTCCAGAGCAGCAGCCTGCCATTCATCGTACGTCTTTGCTCCTCGCAATCTCAGAACCCATAGCTGCTTCTCGCGTTCGTCCTTCGACAGCTCGACAGCTGGGTTCTCCGCACGGTATCCCAAGCTCTCCGCTATCGACCCAAGAGTCTCCAGCGGACTCCGGACAAGCCGCCTCCCAGCGTGAAGCAAGGAAGCATGACTCTTGGTTGTCCTCAGTTTCTTAAGCGGTCTATCATCAATTCCATCCTCCTGGTCTCCCAGATCCCTGCCCGCATGCCACTGAGCTCCTCCGTATAGCAGATCCATATGCAGGTACCGAGGCCATCCACTGTGCCGGGCTGCGTTGCAATGCTCGGCTTGTCTGTATTGTGGTCGATTGTGGTGTTATGTCCAGCTCGAGGACAAGATGAAGACTGGTGACAGTCAGCATCCTCCCTCGGACTGGAAGTAGAGCAGTTGTTATGCCGACTGACCGCCCGTGGTCATGCGCCAGGTCGTTGCGCTAGTATGACGACCTACGATACTAGCGCCGGCTTTCCTGTATAGCTATTCTGCCGGCTACCACTCTTTCATCAAGTCTAGATCTTCTGGATTATTGGCAGCATGGCATAAGGTCGAAGTCGTAGGTGGATGATTCGACTGTCAGCTGGCTACGAAGGGGGCCACGCAGCAGGTAAGCGAAATGTCTCAGAAACGCTTCTGCGAACAAAGGACAATCGGAAACAGAAAGACTCACCGCGGCGCAGAGCTGCATGCTTATTGTGGGCATTTACACTCGATGGAGCCACCTATTCTACATCTATAGGTCGAGTTTGATGCGAGATATCGCTATACACACCCATTCGCCCACCATCCTACTTTTCATGCGTGCTCATGTGCATCGAAAGAATTTCAGGCACCGCTTTCACATGCCTGCATGCGATCCCGTCCCCATTGGTCACAAGCCAGCCGCATATGCTGTGCGGCTTCGGAGCTTGGGAGCTGCATGTCACGCAGATGGAGCATTTGCTTTCTTGGGCATTTTGGGAACATAACAAACACTTGGAACCGTTTGCTGCCTCGGACCAGACAGACTTCAGAAGACGGAGGAGACTCCGCCTTGTCTCATACAAGTCGAGAGTACTGCATCAATCATCGAATGGGGAGACATTGAGCCAGCTGACCACCCACTGGGCTATCAACGGCACGGTAATGATTGGCAGCTGACTACACATCATGAGGAACATTGAGACACGGCTCACCTTCGTCCGAGCGAAGACAGCCACCCCAAAACAGCTCCTGGCCCTACTACTAAAGATATGACTCTACTCCATCAAGACACCAAAAGCTACGAGGTACGAAGGTACACGCGGCAACGACTCCGGTTCGGCTGCAGCTTGACGAGCTCCAAGACACTGGTCATCCCGCCGGTCCCGTGTTGCTTGTCTCAGGTACGAAGGTACTTTCACATGCATGCACATGCACATGCACGCACATCTCCAGCCTTTCGCGAGCCTGATATCTGAAACGTGACAGCGCACACGTTGGCAGCAGGTCTATTGACTCATACTTATCATACCGCGTCGATTCATCGATCCGTAGCGAAGAAAGATGTTGGGACTTTCGCGTCGGCCGTAAGTCTTCAAGATAACGTGAAGATAAGGTATGAGAGAGAGAGAGAGCGCGCGATGCAGACGAGAGGTGATGATCTGCAGACTTTGTCGACTCTGTCGCAGGTGTTCTTTATCTGTGTCCAGAGGGCAATGCCGCAGCTGTGGGACTGCTGCAAGCCCAGAGAAAGGAGGCGGCCATCCCTCTCCGTCTCTCCCTCTCTCCATATTTTCCACATTCTCTGAGTCCAAGGGACAACACCGTAGCCCGTAGGACTGCTGCAAGCTCGGAGAACTAAGGCGCTCGGTCTCTTATGGCACTTTATCACTTGTCTCAAAGCGACCGACACGCTTGTCCAAGACGCCTGCCAAATTTGGTGAGAGCGTGGACATGCTGTCACTGGGGATTTTGGCGTCTAGTATACTCGGCAAGAGCAAGCGGTCGATGCGGCAACCGCGGTATACCTAATACGGTAGTCATAAGTCATGTACATCGTCAGTCATATCCGCTTTCTATGTGCTAGACCAGACTGCCGCCTCTGGCCTGCACAACAAGTAAGCTCGCTCGTATCCCATTGGCAGCCATAGCATCTGCCGCAGCGCCCAAGCACGACCCACTACCTGCACCTGCACCTGCACCTTCTCCTCCAAACACGCCATGTCGTCCAACAACTACTACATGCCCTCCCCTCTCCCCATCCTGCTCAACTTCCTCCCGCGCTTTCTCCACAGCAACTCCCACAGGCGAAGCCGTTCTGAGTCTTTCGAACACCACGCGCGCTTTCAGCTCAGCAGGTAGCGAGTCCATCATGCTAGCAAAGAACGTAGCATCATCTCCGCGATTGCAGACCTCCACACTACCGTCAGGAGAGGGCCCTGTGGTGCTGACTCCCAATGATTGCTCGTCATAGGTGTAAGCGAAGTGGATGATTGTGGCGGTGACTTCTCGATTCTCTGCTAGCTGGAGTACTAGTCTTAGAGCTACCCTACTGTCTACGCCGCCGAAAAAAGGGAGGAAGATGTGGTGGCCTCGATAGCTTTGAGGAAGGGTTGTGGCATGATCGCGATGGGTACGCGCGCTGAGTGCACTCATAGACCGTTGCAGGGTCGAGGGTCTCTGCTTGAGGGTACCGCTGAAGCCGTTGTTGACAAATATGGCGGTATTGCATTGTGCTGTGTCAAGTGTCTTCCGGACGAAAGAAGAGTATGCATCGCTGGTTAGCTTGTTGCGAGCGCCATCCAAGCTGATGGCCTTGGATTCACTCATGCTTCCAGTCTCGCTCCATGGTAATAGCAGTAAGTCGGCGGACTCCTCGACAGCCTTACTGACTAGTGTGTCTGCGTAGGATGTCTCCGGCACGACTGTGACTTCCCCGGAAACAGCAAGGCTGTATAGCTGTCCGAGCACGCGGAAAGCGTTGAGCACGGGTTCAAAGATGCTGTACTCATCCACTTCTGAAACTTTCATGACACTGGAGCTACGTTCTGTGAGCTCGAGGAGCCGCACGCCGTGCACTTCCACGCCTCGCTCCCTTGTCATGACCACAGACGTTGCCATGTGTTTGGTTGACTTCTTGTCAAGAGATGGGTGCTCCTTCTCCACCGACTCGATTGCCTTGCTTCCCAGCAAAGACACAAAAGCCAGCAAGGTAGGCATGCTGTCAAGCCTAAGATAGACCAGCAAGCTCCTGATCTTCGCAGAGTCAAGCTTCTGGACAGTGACGGTGTCCGCATCTGTGGAGCCGTCGTGCAGAGGGGCACCGGTGTCCCAGTCAATCTCGCCTCGCTTCCACGCTTCGAGTTTGCGTTGATACCATGGTGGGTAAAGCAAAGATGTCAATGGTGTGGTGGCAAATGTCGTTACGAGTGCCATGACAACGAAGATGGTGAAGGTTCTTGTGCTCAGGATCTTTGCGTTCAAGCCGATGTTCAAAACAATCAGCTCGACCAAGCCTTTGCATGACATGAGCACTCCGATCGTAGCCGACTCACGCCAGACCAGGCCGTTGAGCCTCGCCGCCAGCATACCACCGGAAAACTTCGCGCAGAAGGCAACAGCGATGACCGCGATCACGTATGCCCAGGTAATGCCGTTGTCGAGTAAGCCTAGGTTCGTAGATAGACCAGATAGTGCGAAGTAGAGCGGCAGAAGCAGCGCGCAGACCAGATCTTCGACCTTCTCAGTGACTTTTATTGCGAAGCCTCCTTCGTGCGGGCAGATCAGACCCGCGAGGAAGGCCCCGAAGATAGGGTGTACTCCTATTGCTCCAGTAAAGAAGGCCGAAGTAAGCGCGATCAGTAGTGTGAGTGCCACAATGGACTGCGAAGGTCCGTCTTGAAGAGCTCTAGTCCGACGTAGGACCCACATGAATGCTGGCCTCACAGCAAAGACCAGGAACAGTACATAGCCCACGCATGTCAAGAGCACCCACAGCGCAGTGATGCCGCTTCCGGCGTTGACCAGCGCTACACAGAGGGCGAGAAGGATCCAGCCGACCACATCGTTGCCAACGCCCGCTGAAAGCACGATGACGCCCACTGGTGTGGAAAGCAGCTTGAGCTCGGTCAAGATACGGCACAGCACCGGGAACGCCGTAATGGACATAGCGATCCCAATGAACAGCATGTATGTGCCAAACTGAATTGGCACCGTTCCAGGCTCGTTCCTGAACTCGTTGTATAGACCCCAGGCTATGGCGCATCCCAGGCCGAATGGCAGCGCCATACCTGCCGTTCCAACGCTCACAGCAACCTTCCAGTTACTGGCGAAGTATCGCAGGTCCACTTCCAATCCCACCAAGAAGAGGAACAGTATCAGGCCCAAGTTGGCCGCCAAGCTAAGCTCTGGCATACTCTCTTTCGGGAAGATCGCATTTGTGAAGCCAGGCACTCGGCCCATCACCGACGGTCCAAGTAAGATGCCACCAATGACTTCGGCGATGACGCGAGGTTGGCGGAGGAGCGAGAGCGGGTAGTGGAGGAGGCGGCAGAAGACGATGATAATGCCGGCCTGGATATGCTCAGCTTCGGGATGTCTTTCGTCTGGCAAGAAGTGCTCACCTGTATGATGAATAGGATGATAGGGTTGCTAGCATTGTATTTGCTCGGGTCACCACCCTCGAGAATGCCGCCTTGTGGTGCTGCCCGCAGAGTGCTCGAAGCGGTAGCTGAAGCCACCGTCCTTGTCACCGTATCGGTGATGGTCTGTGTTATTGTCGCCATGGCCGATCAAGTAACCGTTGCCCACGGTAAGCGTGCGGATAGAGCTCGCGGTCATGGAGCGGTAGGCATGCTCTTCAACGCTGGGGTGAGGCTGCGACGAAGGAGACGGTGTGGAGGTGCGACAATGAAGCGCATGACCTACCGTAGTCATCAATAGTGGCTGCAGGGCATACTGCATGTCGGACGCTCCATGCGGACGCCTTGTGTCAGAAGCTAAAGGTTGCGTGATGTCCAAGACTGGCAAGACTGGCCCAGACTTCTTGGGAGCAGCTGTGGCATTCCGACCCTTCGAACGGTTGCCTGGGGTGAGAAGCGTGCTACATATGCCGAGCATTGCGTCTTCGAGGCCGTCACTCTGGACTGCACGATCATGTTTGGTACGCAAAAGGAGATGTAGATAGGGATGGATGAAGGCGGTGGAGCCTCACGAACACTGATACGCACCGGCAAACTCCGTGCTGACACACAGAAGGCTGGAAGGGTCTAATAAGTACACCACCGGTGACACGATGGCGATACAACCTGATACGCGAGAGCGGCGAGAAGTGACAACCATTGCTTTCTGAACTGAAGTAATGTAGCCTACTTGAGCACACACATGACATATTCCGAGCAAGGCCGACGAAGACGCCAGGCTTCGTGACATTGAGGATTGCCGCCTTCTCCAAAAGTTAACACGTAGAGCTGGCTGTTGTGTTGTCCTCTAGACGGTTATGTAAGTACGACTCGTAAGAGACAGCATGCACAAGCGTTGTTCGTTGGTTGTATAACGCTCGCGACTATCTCCAAAGATCGTGAGCGCCATCCATCTGTTGCAAGGCTCTCTCGTAGACTCGCAGTCTCGCAATAGTCTCGTGCACTGAGGATACCGAGCGGCAATGACCATTGTTACGGACTTTCAGCCCACGCATCACGGGTTGTTCGCTTTCTTCTCAATACAGCGATGTGCATCGAGTGAGCAAACACCGCAGTAGCTTCACTTGGTACTAAAGCCTCAGTCAGCATGCTATGAAGGTTCCTACTTTCGTAGATCCAGCGATCCGCTTTCTACATTCACTGAGTCTCTATACATGTGACCCTTGACGTCATCGATCACAACCTAATCCTTGCTTTTTGGCCATTACTGCCATTCGGATGTGTCTGGACCTCCCTTCTCCGCCAGCGGCTCGCAAATTCGTTCTCGTCCTTCGCGCAGACGTACCTGTTAGAGGGAGAGCGTCAGCAAAAATAGTCTTCATCCTGACCAGGAGGAAACCTAGCTTACCACGCAGCGTCGGCCTCTTCGTCCTGTTCGACTTGGCTGTAGCCAGAGCCGAAGTAGTCGAAGCGGTTGCCACGATACTTGAAATCCCAGTCGTCGTACCGAGGCTCCCTCATCGCCTCAAGGAAGTGCAGGGTGCTCCCGGGCTATACCACCGGCCGAGAAGTCAGCAAACATATCAATCGTGTGAGCTCGCTGCGCGCAGCTTCGGACCAAGAAGACGACTCACCCAAACAGCCGTGACTCTTCCACCCGCCTTGCCCATCTTGTACCAGCTCCTGCAGTCTTCTCCCCAGACAGATTTCTGCATGTACTTGTCGACCAGCTCATTGAAGTCGTCAATGGCAGCCAGCTTCGGGACGAAGGAATGTATGCTCTCGGTTTGGTAGCGGTCGATGAAGCGCAGCGCATACTCGGCCTGCGCCTCGACGGCCGAGAGTACTGGGCCGTTGGCGACTGGCGCGTTGGGACCCAGCGTTATGAGGTAATTCGGCATCGCAGGCGCTGCGACGGACAGGTAGCCACGAGGCTCTGGCGACCAGAGATCCTGCAGGTTCTGGCCGCCGAGGCCGATGATCGGGAAACGTGGACGATAGGCTACGTCGAAGCCCGTAGCGCAGATGATGACATCAAAGTCGTGCGACTCGCCCCTGTCGTCGATGCAGCCTGTTTTGGTGAACTTCTCGACTCCGCCGTGGACGATTGTGACGTTCGGCTTGCGTAAAGCCTCCAAGTAGCCTTCGTGTACAACCTGTTAGCACGCATTTTGAGAAGTATAAGTTCTTCCTAAGGCTTACCTTCGCCAGGTGTGAGGCGACGACATCCGACGCTCCAATTTGGGATCAGCTTGTTGGCGAGCTCTTCGTCCTGAAGGCGTTCTTTCATAGTCTTTTGCATGAAGTCGGTAATGTCCTTGTGCATCTGTGAGTCACGCTGGTAGATGGCGAAGGACTTGTTGATTGCTCCTTCTTGCGCTTTCCGGAATTTGGTGAGGGAGTCTGGACCTTGCATGAAGCCCTTGCGCTCTTCATCGGTGTAAGCTCGTGCCGGTTCCGTGCCAAAAGGAGGAGCGACCCATGTTGGGGAGCGAATGAAGGTTGTGACGCTTTCGACTATTTTCTGGATCACTGGCAGGACCTGAATGCCAGAAGAGCCATTGCCAATGAGACCGACCCGCTTGCCGGTGAGGTCGTAGTTCTCGTCCCAGTAGGCAGTGTGGATCAGCTTGCTCGTGAAGAGTTCTCGGTCCGGCACCTTTGGCCAGGTCCACTCGTTGAGATAACCACTAGCGTTGAATAGGACATTACAA
>JAKLLW010000819.1:7820-23279 GCA_022814695.1 Neocatenulostroma microsporum | reverse complement strand
AGATAGTCGCAGATGGTGACAATAACATCCACCACAAAGCTGCCATAGATACCAATCGCCAGGCCGAGGCAAGTGAACAGAAAAGCGACCTGGTACACACCATCGCCCAGAGCGCTTGGCCAACCGAACCCAACATGCTCCTGGAGAAGAGGCCCTAAGGCGTCCACGACGCCGTAAGCCAACGGTAGGGCGAGGATGTTCTGGTATGGGAATTCTGACTTGGTGAGATGCGCCTGGGAGCACAATGTCAGTATTGGCAGGGTGGTAGCGAAATCAAGTATGCTTACCGTGATCATCTGACCGACGCTGTAAGCGTTGATCAGGCCTACCAAGAATACAGTAGGCACGAGATGATTGTGTAGGATGTTCGGTTGTAGCGCCAGATATGAGGCGATAAGAGTCCAGCAGCCGAAGAAGGGGAGGAGCCCAATCAAAGCTTCGGAGGCGTCGTCGCCGCGCTCTCTGCGTGCTTTCATGACGTTGCGCGCGCTGGTTACCAATATCAGCTCATGCAGCAGGGTATCTTAGTCTGGATCACTTGCCTCTCGAATGTGTTGAAGACAAGCACAAGCCCACCGTAAACCATGTAGAACTCGCCCCAATCCATCGTGTAGGCCACCTTCGGAACGAAGCTGTAGTATGGTACGCCAATTGCTGGCAACATAGGCTGCTGCCAGTAACTCCCGCTGCCCTTAACAGCGGTGATGGCGTACACAATACACAGCGTCAAGATTCCCTCTACCGGCCCACTGACCAACCCAAGCGTAAGCGTCTTCGTATGGTACTCGTCCCAAGTTTGCACATAGAACGTCAACAAACTGGCGAAAAGCACCAGAACAGTCTTCCACCCCTGCCCGAACTTCATCGTAGCACTGAACAACAAGACCTCCAAACTCGTATTCAAAGCATCAACCCCATGATCAAACAGCTCTCCCAACGGTCCGCTCTGTCGTGTCCTCCTCGCTTGAGACCCATCAATAGCGTCGAAAGTCTGGTACAGAAATAACCCAATGGCCCAGCTCGCATAAACCCATGGTGGACAATCCTGGTCCATGGTAGGCGTGTAGTACAGCATAGTCAGGATGTTGGCAATGACGAAGCCGAAACCGGAGAGGGTGATCATGTTGGGCGCCATGGACATGGGAAAGACTTTGATGACTTGGCTCCACCAGTAGGGTTTGAGGATGTACTGGGAGAGGAGACTGCGATCCACGGCGGAGTATTTGTACTCTTTGAGTCGCTCGAGTTGTTTTTGGCGGATGTAGACCATGATGGCGGTGTTGCGGAGGTTGAGACCTGGTGAGACCTGGTGTGAGAAGTGAGACGTCTCCAATTACATGCGCAAACACTGCGTGGGTAGGATCAGAGAGCGGTGTTGTGTGTTGTGGGCTCTGAAGTTGGCAAGTTGACTTTTCCAAGACTGGAAACGCGCTTGACGCGTGGGAAAACACACGTCATCCTTAGTAAGCCACAAGGAACGATTCACATGTGAGAGGCCTAGATCACCAGGCGTAACAGGCGAGCCACGGCAGTGTAGCAAACGTCCCATTGCATGTTACATACACACTACACGCTGTAGCCTTTTGAGCTAGACATGATGCTACGCCTCGTCTCATGCTCGCTCCGAACGCCGCATCCCATAACCATGCAGTGACAATCAGCAATGCCTCACGCGTCTCTCCACCTACACGCTTGATTTCGCGCTCAACCGATCGGGCTCCATGGCATGGGCACCATGATCTTGCTCTTCATCGTCTGAATCAACGGGACCGTCTTGTGCACCGTCTCACCCCAGCCCGACACGCTCCAGCTCTGCTCTCTCCTCGCCCGGCGCTCCTCGAGGTCGGCGAATTGCCAGAGGTGGTGGACAACGTTGAGGTCGCCGATCTGGACGAACCATGCTCCCACGCCTGTATCCAGTTAGTAAGCCGATTGACATGCCGTGTATAATTATGATAACACGTACCTTCCATAACCTCCCTCCTCGCCGCCAGACCCTTCTGCCAGTGGGTCTCCCACTCGAGCAAGTTGCCAGGGTGCAGCGTGTATGACCTCAGCTCGAACACACCACCAAGCTTGCGAGGTGGGCTTGTAGGCCAGAAGCGGAACTCCTGCATGAGGGACGTCTTCTTACTGACGATCAAGCTCTTCAACTTGCGGTCGAACTCGGCGAACTCGGGGTGGTGCTGGATGCTGTGGAGGGACTCGTGGTAGCCCTGGTATCTTTGGTACTCCCAGATGTGGACTACTCAGCTTGTCAGTACGATGTCACAGCGAGGTACTCAGCCAAGGAATGTCGAACGTACCGAACGTGTCGCAGTCCCCAACCTCAGTCCTCCAGCTCCCAACAAGATGCACTTTGTTCTCCGGCATATTCGCCATCCTCGGGTACCAATCCCCAACCAACTTCACATACTCATCCACCTTGTCTGGCTTGACTTCGTGCTGCACAATACTATGCACATACTTCCCTCTCGCCAGCACCTGTGAGAAGCTCCTCTCAATCTCCCGATCCATCTCCCTCCCCTCTTCAGTGCCATAGATGAAGCTGCTGATTCTACCACTCGACTTCTTCGCATTGGGGTCTTGCTTGCGCTGGGCTTCGCCTGCAGAATTGGAGAGTGAGCCTAGGCCTGCTTTGTCAAGGTACTCGGGTATAGAAGAGGCAGTAGAAGCAGAAGAGGACTTAGCGGTAGCTTGGGACGCAGAAGACTGAGACTGAGCTGACTGACGTTCTTGTTCTTTCTTCCGGCGGGTCGCCTCGGCCAGGTTGTCGCGGAAGTCCTTTTGCTTGGCATCCCAGGTCTCGCGCTGGTCTGGCGGGATGTCGGAGAGCGCGGGTGTCTTTTGGAAGCATTGTGTGCTGGAGAAGGCGCGTACGAGGGTCGTGGTGGGTGTTGCGGTGCTGCTGCTCAGGCGAGCTGCGAAGCGCCGAGGAAGCATTGTTGCGTATGTAGCTGGCGAGTAGGGCGGGTGTGGGTGGTGGTGAGCTCTCCTTGAGCTTTGTGTGGAATGTTTGTATAGCAACGTCACGCGCTGCTACGAGTCCGCGGGAAGCCTCGGTCGTATTCACGGCGTTGGTCGCGGGTCGTATGATCCAGGTCAGTCCAGCAAGTCAGTCACAGTCTGCGCCCAAGGTACCTCCTCTTCTTGTAGCTACCTTGGTACTTCCAATGCAGCCTGCAGGCGAGCTCTTTCTCCAGGAGCTTTAACCTCCCCCTTCCCCGCACATTCCCCATGTGGGTCGTTCTTGGCAGATTCATGCTGCCTGAGGCATGACAGCAGCGAGTATGGCAAGGGGCGAGGAAGGAGGAAACCCCAACAAGGTAAGAGCAGTCAGAGCATAGTACTAGCAACGAATTCAAAATCTCAGAGACGATCATCTGGGATGGAAATTGTAACGATTGCAGTGAAGGTTCATCATTCATCCCATTACTGCTATGCACAACTATGCACAAAGACACAGTCACAACCAACGCCATCCGCTCTATGCATCTGAATATCTAGTTCCACTCAGGAGACACTCTCTTGACATACTTCATAAACTTGAAGAAGCCCACCGCGTACTCTACGTTGCCGTATGGGTCCTTCACCCTCTCCGGCCAAGCAATCCCAGCGCCATACATGCCTGGCAACCGGGCCAGATCGCCAATAGACCCACAATCGCTCTCCTTCACATAGTTGAAGCATCCTCTCTCGTGGTCGTAGTAAGGCTCAATAGTCTTCCCAGTACTTGTCTTCATAGCCGGAAGCGGGTCCCTCGTGTAACCAATAGCTTGGCACACATAATTCGAGCCCGGCAGATGCTGCTCAAAAACCTCCGGTTCGGCACCCTTCTCATAGGAGATGGCGTCGATGTACTTGCTCACATCGCTCTGCTCAAACACCTCAGGCTCCAAATTCTGTTTCGCCCACGTAGCGACTTCGCCCTTCAAGCCAGTGTTGTCCCGCAAGATCCAGCCATCCATGAACTCGGCGTAGCGAAGCGCGTGGCGGGTTAGCCAGCGGATCTTGAGATCGGGTTTGGTGGAGGAGGCGAGGTTGTACAGGTTCCTCAAGACCAGAATCGCTGAGTGAGAGGCGCCGATGACGGAGACTGTTGTTGGGCCGAGAGGGGTAAGCATCTGGGTTAAGAGGGTAGGGGAGAGGGCATTATCAAGGTCTAGTTGCGGATATTGTTCGACTTTGCCTGGGAGTGGTGCGGAAGTTGGGGAGGAGCCGGTGCAGATGATTAGACGCTTTGCTTTCGCGGTCGTGATGTCTGTCTCGGACTCGCGACCATCTAGGCGAACAGTCCATGTAGAGGCCTCCTCGTCAAGCTCCGCCTCAGCGACGTTGCCTTTCTGTGTGATGATGCCCGGTGTTCTCTTCAGGCCGTCGGTAAGCATCACAATCATGTCTGCAGCATGGCCGAGATCGCACCCAGTCTCCTGAGGTAACTCCCTCAACCTCTGGAGCTTGTCAGGCTTGCCACTGACCGTCACTCCGTCGCTTTCAGAAGGTTCTTCCCAGCGAGAGCGAGAGGGCGTGCCGCTGACGATCTTCCTGAAAGGCGCTACGGCCGTCGCGAAGTCGATGAACAATTTGACCTTGGTGTTCGAGGGAACCTCGCGGTACTTCTTGTTCACCCGTCCACCGTTGAATTCATGGTCGACCCACAGGATCGGAGCAACCTTTCTCTCCAGCAAGTTACCCACACAAGTCACACCCGCCGGCCCAGCACCGATAACGATGGCTTCGTACTCGCTATAAGTTCCATAAGGTCCCGACATCGTAGTCGCTCTTCGGAAGTGGTTGTTGTTTCTGTATGAAGAAGCAGACATGGCCAGATCTCTCCTACCAGCAATCAAGGAGCAGGAGGAAGGAGCAGTGGGGGCAGGAGCTCGATCCGTAGTGAATGCCCTCCTACATATCGTCTGCTTCCCATTGCACATGCCCAGCTCCTTCCTCCACGACGCGTACGAAGTCACCCCACCCCTCCGCATGTCCAAGGCTGTGCCGGCTCTGCCATAGTGAGCCGCTGCACCAGGCGCAGCGATAGCTTGTTTCGCAGCATGGATCGTGAGCTGCTGCATCGATAGCCAGAGAAGTAGCCAAACGAATGTCGAGGATGGAGAACCTGCGGTGGGAGTGGCAAGGTTCGCATATCTTGTGGCGTCTCTTGCTCCGAAGCTAGCATCGCTAAGGGTTTATCCGTCTCCACAGCGTGACCCACATAGGCCTCTTTGGGCAAGAGGGAAGCGGCCAAAGCACCTTAGCACCGTTAGAGCTTCGGGCAAAGCTGATGTGCTGAAGTCAAGCTCCACCATCAACAAACATGTGAGAGGGTTTGTTGTGGCCACGTCCTACAATCTCTTGATCTGGAGTATCCTAGGCACGACTAGGCATGCGGTACTGCTGTTGAGGGTCTCGAGAGTACCTACTCATCCGGGTGAACGAGTCGCGAGGTAGCCGTATCAGTCGAAGAAGGAGAGCTCGCAGCAGGATTGCAGCTCCTGGCAGACTCGAGGTAGGCCTGCGTAGGCTGCTGCTAGGAGGGCGTGAAGGTAGGAGGACGTGGACGGCTGTGGCTCGATCATTGTCAATTCATTACGGATTGGTATGGAGGTGTTACACCAGATCAGGGGAGACGGGCACTGGCAAGTATATGTACACTCAGGTCATTTCTCAGCAGCTTCGATGGCGCCATACCAAGACTCGATGAGCATCATAGGAAGGAAGAGCACGACATCGACGATCAGCAATCATATCTGAGCCTCACACAGGATTGTGCCATGTGCTTTCATTGCGACACTTGCGATTAGTATATTGATCGCTTCGATAGCAGTAAGCTGATCGTCTCCATGCCAGAAGACCAAGTCTCAGCACGACACCGTTGCCGAACTGGAAGCACCTTCAAAACCATCTCCTGTTATCCAGCTTACTCTTCCGTCTCTCGGGCTCCAACTCCTCCCTTGGCCCATTGTAACTCAGACAGATATCACTACCCACCGAACCTTTCCCGATATTCAAGTCTAAATCGAAGATGCCACCCCATTCGCCAATGCAAAAGCTCGCACGCACATGTACACCTCCCTTCCTAGACTTCGCTTCTTCGCTCAAAAGAGGGCCCAGGAAGTTGATGACCCGCCAAGCCAATGCATTAGGTGCATACTTCGTCCTCAGCTCCTTCTCCCAACCCTCTGGCTCGTCATCGGTAAGACGTACCAAAGCTGTCGAAGCTGGGGAGCGGACGTTGAGCCAATATGAGATGACGTCGGCGTCTCGATCTGAGCCTTCGAAGTGGGTACCCAGCCACAAGCTCATGATCAGCGATCTGAGATGGTGGAAGTGCTTCAAGGCGCTCAACATGGGCGTCGTCACCGGCGTAGGCGAAAGCAGTACCGGTGCTCCTTTGTAGCCGCAGAACTTGAGCTCTTCGACTGTGTTGGCGTGGAAGGATGCAACAGTGCTCAGGATAGGAGCAGTAGCCGCCCAGCCGTATTGCGCTTCGAATTGGTATCCGGATGGCGGTGGTTCGGGCTTCATCGGGCCGTACTTCCATATCGCATCTTTGTCCTCCGCTACCAGACCCTCGACTTCTTCTCGGTCGATAGGGTCCGTCAAGTCGCAGCCTTCTGCTCCCCAAGTGTTACCCAGCGGACAGCTGACGCCGATCATGACGATTTTCTTCAACGGGCAAGCGTGCAAGGCTCGTATGATCTCCCGTCGCTCGTCACGCGGGATGCCACCTTCGATCTTGATACTCTCCACCCTTGTCATCTTCGATGCGAAGTCTTCGATGAACCTCCGCCTACGCTCTCGCATGCCTTGGTTCGGTGACACCACACTTTCGGTGTGCGGCTCACCACTACCTGTGTAGAGGCCATCAACGCGGAGATCGACCAAGGTGCGACCAAGATTCTCAATCACTGCCTCAACTCGTCTGACAATCTCGGGCGATCGACGGTGCTCGCTGAAGAAGTGATCCAAAGGCCAGCCCAAGCACTGCAGGTTCTGATGAGCTCCCATGAAGCTAAGACATGCTGTGTCGAGCCTTGTCTTCATTGACTCATCCATATCCCAGTCGTCTCGCGCCTCGCCGTGTTCAGGCGGTACCCGAACATCCGCACGATCCAGCAGGTACAGCCCATATGGCAGAGTCGTCTCGTGCGTGACAGCGTTGCGCAGCTGGAAGGCTCTCAGATGCGGGAAACGAAGACTAAAGAGATCGATGTAGGTGCGGACCCATGTTCGTGCATCACTCGTGACACCCGGGCTAAGCGGAGTCATGAAGACCCAATCCAATGTCAACGAAGTCAAGGTCTGGCTCGCGCTGTCAAAGAGGTTCAGCGCCACAGTGGTTGAAGGTAGCTTCTCCCGTTGAGCCAGCTTCCATTCCACCGACTGGCTCCCTTGCTCTAAATCCCATGGATCGAGTTGGGAGCCGCGGTAGGAATTTTGTGCCCGCTTGCGGTTTGCGTTGACGTTGTTGGAATCTTGCAAAGGCTCCGCGCTAGGTTCGAATAAATGAGACAGCTTGTCATACAAGCGGTCATCGTATCGGTGTGGCCATTTGAAGAGGCGTTCGAGCGGTGAGATCGGGTTCCGTGGCTCCTTACCCTCTGCACTGACACTGTCCTGCCCAGCGACAAGCCATTCGTGGTGCTTTGCCTCCGCGCCCTGCTCGAGGTTTAATCTGTTGACTGTGGCACTATAGATCCCGCCCGATCCGTCCTGCAAGACAGGGTGAGCTCCGTCTGGGCCTGTGCGAGCGTGTGTAGAGTGGTATATAGGGGCTCCAGGCCGTCGCCGTTGACCTGGTCGTAACGGCAATCGTCGCAAACGGATGCTTTCTAGTCCGCCAAAGTCCAGTTCAAACGGCAGATCATGCGGATGGTAGTCAATGGACAAGTTACAGCCAGCACTGATGCGGCAATTCTCCAGCCACAGCTTCCTGACTGGTGTGGTTTTTTGTCTGCGTCTGTCAAAGAAGCATCTGAGCAGAGCGTCGTTGAGGTTGGGATGGCCAAAGATGATGCGCAGCGTGTTGAGCTTGGTCATGTGCTCCGCTGCGATCTTGACAAGTGCGATAGTTCGTGGGTCCGTGGACAGTGTCTGTGAACTGAAGGTCTGCCGTGGTAGCTCATGGAAGATGGCTGGGGGTGGGAGATGGCAGCGGTGCGTCAGTATCTGGACGCATGATGCGATGTGCGGTTTCCTGGCGCAGTGTTAGCGGGACATGCTCTAAGCTCTCGTGGTCGTTGTACTGCTCTCTGTCATCGTTGACGTTGTTTAGGGTTAGGGTTTGGGTAAGAACATCTCGATGTCATTGCGAAGGGCAAGTGCATTCGGGCGGTACTCCGGGACACCTGCATAACTGACGTTTGGACGTACCTAGCAAGAACCAACAGTACCTTAATCAACGGTGTGTCATCATGTTGATCCAGCCCATCCTCATGCTGCGTGGCGCAATCCTTCAGTGTCACCTCCCTCCACGTCAAAGGCGTGGCAGCCTCGTAGCACCATCGCGACACCAGGCCGAGCTGTGTAAGGCTGAGGTGGTCCAGCCGCTCAAGAACATCCTGCAGTAGCTCCTCGGGTAGCTGCTGCAGAAGCTGGAAAGGCGCCATAGCGAGCTCGAGTATCTTCAGCTCCTCGTCTGTTGGCAGATTGATGGAAACGCTGTCGCGACCAGTGGTCCACATCCTCGGTGCATCGAAGTTTGTCGTCGTTTGCTGGAAGATGCAAATGCGTTTGCCGGAGATGCAAATGTAGTGTTGGATGCGGAGGTCTACATTCACGCAAGGTGGCAGCGGGGCAGAAAGGTGGCGGATACCAAAAGCATATTCACGCTGGCAGCAAAAGACCGACAGGAACACGCTCACAGCAGCGCTCAAGATAGCAACAGAAACGCACGGAGAGCTTATCGTTTCTTAGGTGAGCTTTCAAACGAGGTACTTAGACTGCGATGATATCTGTACAGAGTGCTAAAACAACCTATCCAAATGCTACCATAACAACTGCCCATTTGACACAGATGAAAGGCAGGGTATATATAGTTTCCACAGTTCCATAACCTTTCCCTGCTCCGTCCACAAACACCAAGCATCCACAACACCACCCAGCAGAACGCAGAAAAGACATTGTACATTAAGCGCCTTCGCCATTCCATCCATACGCCTCCCATTCACTGACTTGGCCCTGATAGGCCGTTGCGATCCCGGTACTCGATGACGCGCCGTAGTCTATCAACACACTCAGATCATTCCTCCAGGCGTACTCACAGCCTGACCGCTCTGTCCACCATGCTGCTGATGCACTTCTCCCCGACTCTCCGCCCGACTCTCCCCCCTAACCGTCCCGTCAGAAGTCGTAGGCCTACTACCCTCTTCCTCCCCCTCACTCCCAAGATCCAGCCCCCGTCTCCAATTCGCCAACCCGCCATACTCTCCATTCATAGTAGCCGAACTAGGCGACGTCATACTCGCATGCGCAGCGTGCCCTTCTACTGACTCCGCACTCCTCGCACGGCCCAGCCCCTCCATATCCCCTCCTCCCTCAGAAGCTCCCGGCGATCGATCCTGGAAATGGAACTTATCGTTGTCGGAAAGCCGATAAGTCTTATTCGTGGTCTCCCAATGCGAGCGCAGGGCATCGAGCTCACTGGCCAACGAGTCGAGAGCCATGGAATTCCTGCCGTCTTCGCCGCCGCCTGCGGAGGTGGGGGCGTCTTGGGAGTAAGTGCTTTCACCCGCATCGGAGACGTTACGGCTGTGTCCTCGGCTCATGCCGTCGGTGGGACCGCTGACGTGGTTTGCCGTGGACCCGCTGCCACCGCTGAGGTTGCGTTGGTGGAAGGAGGTAATACCGTTCATTGTCGGCGTAGCCTCGCTTATCCGAGATTGGCGGCGGTAATTGTCCACACTATGCTCGACCTGATCGAGGAGAAGCTGGACCTTATTCTCCGCATCCTTTGCCTTCTCCTCAAGCAAAGAATTCTCCTTCTGCAACTGCTCGATATCACCCCTCGTCTGCGTGTGCGTCGCTTGCAGAGTCGTAAAGTCCGCTTGAGAAGTCGCATGCTGCGTCCTAGTCTGCTCAAGCTGCTGCTCCGTGCTATGCAACCTCTGCTGCATCTCACCAAGCTTCCCCTCCAAATCGCTCACACTACTCTTCAACTCCGCCTGGCTCCCCTCAACCTCCTTCCTCATCTTCTCCCTCTCCTCTTCCCACTCAGCACCTCCATCCTCTTTCCCCATCTTCTCCGTCTTCTTCCTCAAGTCCCCGTTTTCGTTCTTCACCCTCTGGAGCTCTTGCTTCATCTTACTAAGCATCTTCTCCGTGCCGCGCAGGTACTTGACAGCAGCCTGATGGTCATTGTCCAGCGCGGTGAGCTTCTCCTCATACTCCCGCTTCATCTTCTCGTCGCGCTCGGAGACTTCTTCGAACTGGTTCTTCATCTCGTCATGAGACTTCAAACTCGCCTCAAGTTGCTGCTCCAACTCCTTCACCCGATGCAGGTCCGGCGTGGAGAAGCGGGAGAGACTGTTCGGGGAATCCAAGGCCCTGCTGCGTCGGACTTCTGAGGGGTTGATCCCACGCTCGCCCAGGATGTCCTTCAAGCTGGAGTGCTGCACAGCCAAAGCATTAGTCTCCAGCATCTGTCCTTGCAGTCTCTGCTCCAAATCTCCCTTTTCGCTCTCCAAACTCTGCTTCTCCTTCATCGCAGCTTGCAATTGCTTCCGAATGCCCAGACCTTCCCTACTAGCCTGCTCTTGATAAGCTTCCAGCCCAGCAATCCGCTCTTCAGCTGACCGCAGTTTCTGCGAAGCAGCATCAGCAGCCGCCTGGTTCTGCCTTACCATAGCATTAGCCTCCTCGACCTGCTGCTGCAGAATCGCCACCCGCTCATCAGAAGCAACCGAAGGATCCACACCCCGATCCGAAACCTTGCCCAGCCCAGCAAGCACAGCTTCCCGATGCGTCCTAGCCTCCGCAGCATGCTGATCGCTCATCTCCTCAGCATCCCTCAACCTCCGACTCGTGCCTTCCAACTCCGCAGTCCGATCCTCATGATCCTTCCTCAGCTGCCTAAGCTTCTGCTCCAGCTCATCGCGTCCCTCCCTCTCCTCTCCCAGCTTCCGCTCCAACACATCAGACTTCTGCGTAGACGCCGTCACCGCCTCCCTTAACGTCGCAAGAATACCAACATGATTCTCGCTCTCCCCCCTCAACCTCTCCAAATGCCCGCTCAACTCATCCTTATCAACCGCAAGAATCTTATGCTGCGCGCTGATATCCGCATGGCTCGCCGACAAATCCCTGTGCTGACTCTGCACCTCATGCAACTCACTCCTCAACCCCTCCAACTCCCCACCCTGCGCCTGCCTCTGCGCCTCCAGCTCCTGCACCCTCTTCTGTGCCGCCTCAGCAGTCTCTTCCGCAAGCTCTCTCGCGCGTCTCTCGGAATCGATCTGCGCCTGTAATGCCTCCATCTTCCTCTGCAACTCCCCATGCGCGCCAAGTGAACTTGTCAACTTCCTCTGAAGTTCATTACTCCTCTCCACATCCGGCGTCCCCATCCCTCCCCTCCCATCAGCCCCCCCACTCCCAGTCCCAGCCAACCGCGCCTTAGCAAAAACAGCCTCATGAACAGCATTATCCCTCTGCCTCTCCATTTCCGCAATCCTCTCCGCCGCGTTCCGACTCTGCTGATCAATCGTCTCCTGTACCCTCGCAAGCTCCGCCCGCATCTTCAGCAAAGCCTCAATAAGCGGTTTATCGTCGTCCGCGAAAACATCCGCCGGTAAATCCCTCTCGTCAAGAATAGGCGAGTCCCGCTCCGAAGGGTTGCGAGCATGGTATCCAGACTTCTTCGCTAGCGCGAGCTCAGAAGCGAACCATGCGTTCTTCGCTTTCGCGCTTTCTAGCTCCTTGCTCAGGTCATCGTATTGCTGGCTCATGGCAGGCGAGCTGCCGATACCAGAGTCCTGCGGCCCTTCAGCATCTTCATCGCGCAGTTGCCGCACCTTGGGCATTTGCTCCGGAGCATTAGCAATAGATTGCCTAGGCGTATCAGAGTCAACGATGCGATCCATGTCCTCCTGCCTCTTACTCCGTTGGCTTTGGCTTCTTGACTGAGTTCTATTCAGACCGTCTGCAGACTGGTCCTGAGAGGGCTGATATGTCTCGGGCTTCTGGTATTGTCTTTGCTGCGGCCGCTGCGATTGTTGCTGTGATTGTGAAGCGGCAATGGGATCTTGCTCAGCATCATAGTAGGGCGTTTCTGGTGGAGCGAAGCCGGGAGACAATGGCACTCGCGTCTCCATTCCATTGCCACGCAGAGTGCTCGCCGGCGAATCGCGACCAGTTTGGGCAGCCATGAGATTGTTGTTCTCAAACCTCTGTGCCCTCTCAGCGTCATTTGCGGGACTCAAAGCTCGCTCGGGTGGTCTGGTCGGCTGTCTCGCAGCGGCTACACCGTTCATCCGTGGCTGCGCTGCTTGCTGGCCAGGTGTTTGCGGAGGTGGACCAGTGGGTGCTGGAGAAGGCGCTTGCTGTTGTACGGGACCTCCAGCCATGCGCGGCAAGCGGGAAGCAGATTCGCTGCGCCCATTCTTTCCGGGCGGAGGCGATGCACCGAACGAGTCGCCAGAGTTCATACGTTGGCGTTCCATCAACTCCACCGGGGCCTGCTGCTGTATTTGCTGCTGACTCTGCTGCGGCGGACCCTGCCTTACCGCCTGACCGGGCGCAGCCAAAACCGGCGCTCCGATCTTATCCCCACTCGGCCTCCGCGTCCCCTGAATCCTCTGATCCACAGGCGTCTGGCTCGCAGAGTCCGGCGGATACCTAATCTTCCCAGTATCCAGAAAGTACGCCAACCCCAGCTCAACCGGGTCTCTCGGCGCTGAACTCGGCTCTCCCGCTAACACACAGATGGCTTTCCCGACAGTAGTCATAGAATGCCCGCTCCTAGGGGACGGACTAGGCCCCATGTTCTGAAAAGTATACCATCTGCGACTCGAGATGCGGAAAGCTGCCAGATCGCCCAAGTCATTGCCTTCTTCTGTTCGGCCGCCGAAAATGTACATCACGTCGCCCACTAAGGCTGCTGCGTGGCCTTCTCGCGGAGAGGGGATGTAGCCGATGCATTCGAGTTGGGTCCAAGAGTTCACCCGAGGGTCGTAGGACCAGACGTCGTTGAACCACCGCACACCGTCTGTGCCTCCGAATAAGTACAACCGCTCGCCCCAGCTCACTACGGTATGGTTTGTTCGGGCGGGTGGGATCTGGCCGTGGGGTGGTCCGCCATCGATCGTGTTCGAGATGAGGATCTCCCATCTATTGGTAGCTTGCTGGAGCGCGTTCAAGTCGAAAGCGACCAAATCATTGAAGAAGTAGCCTTCCACTTGGCCGCCAAAGATGTAGATCTTGCTCCCGAGTATGTTCAATGTATGGCCATACCGTCCCGGTGGCCGTGGGCCCGCTGGTAGCGCTCTTGACCATTGCTTCGTGGCTGCGAGGAAGTCAGTATCGCCTTGCGTCTCTCATACCATCGTCCCCTCACTAGCGGTACCACTCACAAGTGTTTAAGAGGTAGAGCGTATCATCCAACTGATCCCCCTCATCCATCTTAGTATCGCCCCCGAAAACAATAAACGCATTCCCCACCAGCAGACTCGCATGCCCAACCCTCGGTCCCGGGCCCTCACTAGTAGTAGCCACCGGATAGCAAGTCAGCGTCCCACTCCCGGGTGTGCCATTGCCGGCCTCAACCATCCACAGGTCGCCTTTGACGGTACTACCGTTTATAAGGCCGCCCATAAGATATATCGAGCCGTCTTTTGAGCCTGTGGCGTTGACTGCTGCGCCGTAGCGGGGGAAAGGATTGGTGTGGGAGACGGTGAAGGTGAGGCGTTTCTGGGACCAAGGGTACGGGTTTGGGTCTACGGGGGCGGAGGGAGCGGGTGGAGGGCGGGTGGATAGGGCGGATTGTTGGCGGAGTTGTGACTGGGTAGCGGATGGAGTTAGTATGTGGACTTCATTTGTACCTATGTTCCCAACTTCAGATGTATGTAGGTATAGCATACCTGCGGATCCCTCTCCCTCAAACTCTTCTGCTCCGGACTCGGCGGCCCACTCCCTCTCATCCCCGGCGCCATCCCATTCCCATCCTGCAAAGGCCCAGTAGGACCCGGTCCACGCATATAATCCTTCTGCGGCGGTGCGCTGTTACTCCTCGTATTCTCCGCCAAGCTGTTCAAGCTATTATTCACACTCCCCTGTTGATGCGGCGTAGGCGATCCAGGTTTCGACGTCGAACCGCTGCTGCCATTGACCAAGCCATTCATAGTCGGGATCTGGCTCTGGCTCTGTGGTCCGCCATTGGACTCCGGTCCATCTGAACTCCGTATCTGCCGCGATGCCGGTGGGAGTCCCTGTGGTATCGCGCTGCCCTTTTTCGACGACTTGAAAAGGAAAGACATGGTCTATGGCCTATCTATCTGTCTCCCGCCGGTCGTCGTCGTGTGTAGGTCGTGAACTGCGCCTCGGCGCGAAAAGGGCGGGAGCGCGCACAGCAAAAGCGAAGGTCGGCGGTATTCGTACAATCATGCGCGTCAAACAATGGCTTGCGTGTCGTTTCGTTTCGTGTCGTGTACGGTATAATGGCGAAAGAGCGTCAATGGGCTCGCTCGAGATGCGGTGCGCAAAGCAACAGGAGGCTGGCCAGGAATTGGTCGTCCGCCCTGGTCGACCCCGTCTTCCCGTCCCCGTAATCTCGACAGGGGATCCGGAGTTTGAGATACTTTCTCACCAACTCTCAAGTCTTTCTTCTCTACTCTTCTCACGACAACTACGACTTTTCAACAACGATATGGCATGATGATACCTGTGAGATGGACGAAGGGGTCACCAAAAAAAGCCCGCAGATCCCCAATCGGGCCCTTCCACAAGATTGAGTGCAAGATGATAGGGGTGGCTCTAGCTTTCACATGATTCCTAACGTTCTCATTCGCTGCTCTTCATGGCGCTAGAAGGCCGCGAAGACAGACGCCACACCACAAAACCGGTCGCGGCCTCGTCTACTGCGCCCATTCGCCATGGGAAGTTGTTGCTCAGCTGGTGCGCTCTGCGAGACGGTACCCATCTTTGATACGGATGATGGGATCATGGAAAAGGTTTCTGGGAAATATTATGGGCATGGATCTTGAAACAGCGCCGTGCATTAGGGCGATCCTTCTTAGCCTCGCTTTTCGGCACCGGAGTGAAGTCTAATTGTTCTGTATACCATCTATAGAACCGTTTGATATACCGTACTTTCTCCTCGGACAAGGCTCCGTGATTGTCGACGTACAATGTCTTCATCTGCGTCTGCTCCAGCTTGTGTAGATACGATGAGAGAGAGAGAGAGAGAGAGAGAGAGAGAGAGAGAGAGAGAGAGAGAGAGAGAGAGAGAGAGAGAGAGAGAGAGAG
>JAKLLW010000818.1:0-23292 GCA_022814695.1 Neocatenulostroma microsporum | reverse complement strand
GGCGTACGAGTTCTGGGAGGCAAACTTACGGCCACGATATGGCCCACCAGACGAGTATGGGATGAGTGAACACTATGTTCGGGACGAGGGAGTGATTTTCTATCTCACAGGGCAGGAGAGCACTATGCAGCTCTCCATTGAACGCATAGAGCAACGCCGGCAGGACGATGAGATCGACGTAACGATGAGCAATGTAGAACAGGACGAGTCAACGCGGTGAGATTCAGGCATGGCGAGTGCTGGTGAAAAGTGCTGCTGGCGGCTCTTGGGATTAATCATTATCGCATAGACTTGTACTCAGAGGCTCACAGTATTCCATGCAGTATCAAAGATGAAGTCAGGCGAGGTGGAGCTATTTGATGTCAACACCAGATGGTGGATCATTCATATGCGCATGGTATTAAGCTGAAGATATAACAAAGTCAATGCTTGTCTAAGCAAGCAGCCACACAACGCCTCGCTGAGAGTGATATCATCCCACATGCCCTTATGTACCATCCGCGTTGCTACAGGGCAAAACTGTACAAGCCCTAGCGTATGCGACGAAAGCCAACCGAATTATGAACAAGCATTCCATAACCCGTCAAGTATGTCTTCTAGTGCAGGCGCAGCGCAGGAGGAGCGGTGGGCGTTGCAGGCGCAGTGGAGTTGGCGCCAGATGGCGAGGCAGTCGCGCAGATACCCGCGTCCATGAGGTTGGCGAGCCATGCACCAGCGTCAAACTCGGAGTAGACAGTGTCGATGATGTAAGGGTACTCATTGCCAGCTGGAGCCTGGCAAGTCTCCATCGTGATCATGCCAACGACTGGGCGCGGGCTGGGGATGGGAGCGGTGTTGGTGGTCTCCCATCGGATGATGACGGTGTCGCAGTTGTGCCACATCTCGAGCTGGTTGAAGTTGATTTGTGGCTGCTGGCTCTGACCGATCTCGAAAGAACTGCGGTTGGTGAAGCTGGGACCGAGCAGCGAGACCTTGTGTGCCTCGGCGGCGCCGCCTTGCGGGCACTCGTTGATCAAAGTGTTGACGGACTCTGAGTAGTCGGTAAAGCCCACTGAAAGTGCGACGTTTGCTAGGGCATCGGAGTAAGTGGCGATGAGGTTGCCATAGTTGGTTGCGACCTGCTGAGCCTCGTCGTGGTTCAAGCAGAAGCCCTTGTGGCGCTTGTCGGCAGCCGGGCGAGCGATGGCACCGAGGGTGAAGAGGGAGAGGACAGCGAGGGAGCTGAACGAAGGCATTGTTGCTGGTTGTGTGGTTGGTTTGAGCGGTTTGTTGGTGTGATGATTGACGTGTGAGAAGGCCTTGGTCTACTAGGGGATGTAGCTGGAAAGAGTGGTTGATACAAACGAAAGAATTAAGGAAATAGTTATATAGCTGTTGCTGTTGATGCTTGTTAAGTGAGTGATGATCATCGCCAGGAGGTGGGAGATGAAAGGGATTGTTATACCCACCTCCAGGCCTCCCACGGTAGGGTTCCCATCTGTGAGCATTGTTCGATTGGAAACAATCTGACTGCGCCTTCTCGCTACGACGATGGTGCTTGGCAAGAGGCTGGCCTGACCTCAGACGGAGACGGCGATGATCACTGCTGAGACGGGAAGTTAGACGCTTCCGCAACGTGCTTGTCCAGGATTGGGAGTTCGCAGTATGCAGCGTCGCAGTGAAGGATCACGAGAGCGAGCCTGCAGTCAGATTAGCACCTGTCACAATAAAGCCTATGCTGAGATCGTGCGACGTTGTTGGCCACGAGTTGTCAGAGATGTAAGCAGTAGCAGCGGTCCGTTGCAGCGTACATCCTGCGAGCGTGCTCAGCCCTCCCGTCAGCATTTCGAGGCTGGCTGTGCTCGAGGCTCGCGATGAAAGGCTCGTCTGACTGATCCATCATGGGTATCTTTGTATGTGATCTTGGCGCTTATTTTTGGAGTGCTATTCCTCAGCATGGTCGATGATCGAATGGAAAAGAGGAAGAACGAGAACGAGGAGGGAGTTTCCGTCTTGTCGACAGTATGCCTAAGGCAGAAACGCTCCACTTTGCGGACACATTCCGCCTCAGAAAATCTCAAAAGATCTGCTCGACTTCACCACTTCCATTCGTACAACATCAACCAGATAAGACGCTTTCTAGACAAAAGGCGAGAACACCAACACCCACAGTTGGGCTTCTATCAAGCCAGACTCAGGTGATGAGGCTCCTCGACTATAGAGCCCTCGATCTCCGTCACGGTCGGCAGAGAGACCAGATGGAACAAGTTCACCAAGATCAGGTGGAACAACCTCACCGAGGAGACATTGTCTCGAAACACGCAATGAGAATAGCTAGAGCCCGTCGTCGCGAGGTGAACTCAAGTTCACCACCAGGACGAACGAGTGTGGACAGAGTTGCAAGAAGAAACACCCAGGCTTGTCCAATAGCGACGAGTACCTGGTCTCGGCAGACTGTCCGCTCAAGCCCAGTGCTTGGGATGGATTCGATGCATGAGAAGACATATCACCCAGTAGAGATGAGACGCTTTTGGCTGAGCTTTCTGTAGGCCATGGGCCGCCATGATAGGTGTCGCTGTTTCATGGTAGCAGTATGCCGCTGAAGTGAACACGGGCGGCCTCACCTCACCACATCTTGGACCTGGCCTAGGAGATCTGTATTCTGCGCCACCCTGTCCGAATGCTGGGAGATCAAAGTCTTTTCGTTCCGTACAGCAACCATAGAAGATACCAGATCCGTATGCCACGCTCGGAATGGCGGTATCCTTGCAGCGCGCACCCGTTGGCAGGACACTGATGCATTGCGAACAAAGCGCATCTGCCAAGATCATAGGAGCTCTCGACATCTAGCGACTACTCTGGAGGTCTCTTAATCTTCTGTTCCGTGCTTTGGCTTGACCACCTCAGACCCTCGTCGCTTACCGAAGCACGCTATCCTCGTTGTCTCTCCGACTACAAAGCAATCAGCGTCCGGTCTGCGACAAGCCCAGTACCACTGCGCAGTATCGACATGGCCTCCTCGGCTGTAAAGCACCGGCGTCTTCGAGGCCTCTGGAACAAAGCCCTTGTTCTCGAACACACTCGGTGGAAACGTGAATGGTGTGGTGAAGATCAGAAGTGAAACTCGGTGTCTCAAAGACAATGACATTGTGTTATCATGAACACCTCTGTAAACTGGTAGGACGGTGAGTATACGAGTTCCCTGTCTCTTTGCTCTTAAGATCATCAGGAACCTCAGAACCTTTTTACACATACAGGCCGATAGTAGATCTAACTGCCCAACGAAGACTCCAGAACTACTATTCTTCCTCACAGACAAGCCGAGACATTGACCAAGACCAAGCGCATTCCCACGACCTCACCACCCGCAGCCATGTCAGCTATTCATCCCGCAGACAGCTCCCAGTGTGGTTCCTGCGGCAAGCGGTTCATCACGTACCAGGAGCAGTTCCAGCATCTGAATACTGCAGGCGCGGATGGGTGTCCTGGGCGGGCACTTGAGCCCGAGCGTCCAAGTATCGCTACGCCTCCGCCATCCGTCTCGCCTGCACAGAGGTTTGCAACACCTCCAGCTTCAACGTCCGCAACACCTCCACCCGCGAAGTTGGTTCTACCGCGAGCTACAGGGCTGGCATTGCCGCCACTGTCTCGGCCCTATCAGCCAGCTTCACCCGCGCCGACTATTGTTGATCCTGCGCTACTCAAGCTCGAGGTGCCTACTCCGGCGGAATCACAGCATGGCACCGGCAACAACCCAGACGCTCGGATCGGGCCCGACCTCATGCCAGTCCAGGAGCTCCAAAGCAACGCCTTGCCGCCATACCAGGACCCTACCCTCCCAGCGCCATTCGGCCCACTCCCGATCCCGCCACCCTCCGAATGGCCCAAAGGAGTGACCGAGTGGACACCAACCTACATAACCTACGTCCGCAACGTCTTCACGCCCTCCGACTTCAACCCAGCCACCGTCTACGACTCCACGGCGCCCTCCAAAAAGACCTACCGCGAGTGTCCACCCCTGCAATGCGTCTCCAACACTCTCCTCTTCCACGCTGATCCCAAGATGCTGGCCTACGGCAACCTTCTCCGCTTGGCTGCTGAACACAGCAACCAAGAGATCTTTACGAAGGCGAACGAGGGGAGGGAGGTACCTGTCTTCAAGAGTGTGCAGGCGTTGGAGTCGAGGTTGAAGAGCGCTTATGCGTGGTCAGCTGACAAGCGGACGGAGGCAGGAGTCCCGACGAAGGCGAGTGAGGTGAAGCAGTGGATCAAGGACCAAAGGGCGAGTGTCGGTATCTTCCAGAGGGTGTTGAGCACTGATAGGAAGAGGGAGGCTATGGAAGCGTTTGGTGCTGATGATGCTGCGACAATGCCAGTGGTTCAGCGCCCGATCGCGGTGCCAAGACAGACAGCGAAGCGGACGAGGGTTGAAGTCGAAGGCAACGAGCAGATCCATCCACTACCAAATGATCAAGAGCCACCTGCGAATCACTATCCTTCACCAGGGCAAGCACGCAAGAAGCAAAAGGCAAAGGCTGTCGAATCCACACCAGAGGTGCCGTACGGTTACATGCCGGTGGAATGGCAGGCTTACCCATCACCGCGGAGCCCAGGTGATCCGGCTTGAAGTAGTTACAGGTGTACATGAAAGGAAGCAGAAAGTCGGGAGTCTCTGGACTGTAGGGAGTCTAAGAAGAATAAAGGTATGGACCGGGGAAACGAGGATGGCGGCAAGCGATATGTACAATATGCTATGCTCGGCGTTCATGCTTTTCGCGGCACTCATCTATGTATATCTACCAGCCAGGGTATCAGCAACATAGCACAGCAATGCGATTTGTACACACTGCTCATTCCGTCCAATCGTCGAGACATCCCATCATAACAACATCCCTTGACCTTGCTGCCCTACCCGCTCAAGCATCGCCCTGCTCATGTATAATGCCTCTGTTCAGCGTGATACCCTTCAAAATTTTGTCCGCTCCCTTCGCCACCAGTTGCCGTGCCATCTCGAAGCCGAAATCATCAGCTTCTTGCCTGTTCGTGATCCGTTTCCGCGCCTCTACCTCCGCAACCTCGTCGCCCTCTAAGCTTACTACTATAGCCCGCATAATCAACTCATCGGTCAGATCATCCGCTTTCTCCTCCGCCGTAACGCCACCAAGACCCGTCTCCGCCACACCAGTAAGCTTATGATAGTCGTCCGCTGGTTTCACTCCTAAGCCAACGTCTGAATCAAGGATGCCCGTCCTAGAAACCCACTGCGTCTCAACCCCAATAGGCACCGAACACCCACCCTCAAGCGTTCTCATCAAACTCCTCTCAGCCAGACACGCCCTCGTAGTCCTCTCACATCCAATCTTACTCAGTAGTTCTTTCGTCCGGACATCCTCTTTCCTGCTCTCTATCCCCAGCGCCCCCTGCCCTACTGCGTGAAGCATGCCGCCGTTGTGTTTTGATAGGTAAGAGGTGATGCGTTTTCCACTGCCCAATCGCTCGAGCCCTGCTACTGCCAGGACGATAGCTGAGTACTCCGACTCTTGGTTGTCCAGTTTGCTTAGTCTTGTGCCGACGTTGCCTCTCACGTCTGCGAATTTCAAGTGAGAGTAATGCTGCTTGAGCTGGGCTGTGCGTCTTAAGCTCGAGGTGCCGATGACTGAGCCTTCGGGCAAGTCCTTGAGAGTCTTGTACTTCTCCGCAAGACTCGGCTTCACGACCAGAGCATCTCGAGGGTCCTCTCGCTTCGTGACGCAACCTAGTTCGCAATCGTGCGGTAATTGCGTTGGCATATCTTTCAAGGAATGCACTATAATGTCCAGATCACCTTTTTGGAGTAGGACTTCCAGTTCTTGCGTCCAGAGAGCTTTCTCGTTGAATTTATGTAGGGCAGTTTTCTGGTTGTTGTCGCCCGTCGTACTCATGGCATGGATTTCGAATTGATGGTCTGGCCATGCTGCTCGAAGTTGTTTCTCGACTTCATTCGTCTGGACTTTCGCGAGGAGGGACTGGCGGGTGCCGATGTGGAACGTCTGTTTCTGCGTTGAGTCTGACATTGTCGTGGCGGGCACCGAGGTCTCTGTGTGCGAGTCCGTGGTCATTGGTGCGTCTTGGAGGCCTGCCATTGTGATCTATACACCATGTGAAGCGAATGGAGGGTGAGAGAGGGAGGCTATGAGTGGCATTAGCAGACACCGAGGCATACCAAAGGTAGTTCGAGAAATTGAGCTTCACTTCGTCATTGGTGGTGGGGGCGGGGCCATGTTTGACGGGAGGAGCCGGCGGAGCTGCAGGAACCCTTGCTTCGCGCGGCGCCAGCGAGCTTTGAAACACGTATTTGGGCAAGCGACAATAGCAATGTGAGACTACCATTGCTCATAAGCCTTGCGAGGCTGGGACAGGCAAGTCATTCTTCTTTGTGCTTTGAAAGACAGTCGCATGTCAACTTCACCCTTTTCTACTCAATCAGCAGACCATCTTCCTGGAGCACACGACCCACCAAGATACCAATCGTTCAAACGAACGCTCTCACAGCCTACCACCGCGATACCACACAATACCACCCACCATGACAGACCGACCCTCCGCCCCGCGCCTCCAACTCCCAACCTACGCCTCTCCCGTCTCCGCCGAAGATGCAGCCGCAACAACCTCTCCAGCTCGCGGTGCCGAGATGCGTAACTTCCTTCAAACCCGTCTGAACAAGAACCGCGCTCCTCCATTAGTCCATACCTGGGACTTCTACCACGATCGTCAAGACCGCACGCAATCCACCAACCTATCCAACGCTGCCGCAAACGGAACCGAAGCAAACGGTGAAGCTGAAGCTGAAGACAAGTACGAAGCCCGCCTAGAACAGCTCGCGGTAATAGACGACGTCCGCAAATTCTGGAACGTCTTCAACAATTTCGACATCTCCCGCCTCGCTCTCCGCGACAGCATCCACCTCTTCCACCGCGGCGTCAAACCCGTCTGGGAGGATCCTCGCAACATCAAAGGAGGCTCCTGGGCTTTCCGCGTGCCCAAGAGTGTTGCTCCGCAGTTCTGGCAGGAAGTGTGTATGCTAGCAATAGGCGAGCAATTGCAGAGTGCGGTTTTTGAAGAGGGAAGGGAACAGTTCAAGGATGATATCTGTGGGGTGAGTTTGGGGGTGAGGTTCAATAGTTGTTTGGTGCAGGTGTGGAATCGGGATGGAGAGCATACGGAGGGTATTGAGAGGATATGTGAGACGGTTTTGGGTGCGCTGTCTGAAGAGCTCAAGCCAAGGGAAGGCAGCTATTATTATAAGAAGCACTCTGAGCATGCTGGTTTCGCTGCGGCACCGACGAGTGGTAGTCAGAGTAGCAGTGAGAGTGGTGGGAGTAGACCGACGACTGGTCAGGGTTACAGGCACGGGCATAGCGGGAGCATAGATGCTGTCTTGGCTGGGAATGCGTGATCAAAGGGTTCAGAAATGAATGATAAGGATGTGTCTGGGAAATCTATTGAGCGTTCTAGCGAAGCATTTGAGGAGCATGCGCGATCCGGATCTATGGAGGCACTGGAGCTGGCTCCGAACCTGACGGCAGAAGTTGTTTGATAGACGAGAAAGAACTCATATTCGAACAAGGAGCAGGACAAGTCGACGAATATAACCCACCAATCCGGTGAAGTCAGAACAACTCCAGAACTACTCTACCGACTCAAAATGCTCAACGGGCGTCTCGAGACAAAAAGCGTGAGAACCCTTTCCTTCCCTTTGGCTCTGCTTCCGATCGAGCCTGGGCTTCAACCTGTTCAAGCACCCACTGGATCTCCTTGACCACAACCTCCGGTCGATCTCTCATAACATGATGACCGCAATCAGGTAATTGCACATATCGACTACTCCTACTCAAGTTCAATTGAGCTTTCTTCAATCTCTCGTCTTCTCTACCCCATTGATTCAGCATCTCTCTCTGCGCTTCCACTTGCTCTGCCGACGACTTGCCCTCTTCCACGGTAGCGTGGAAGACAGTCCATTTCCAGAGAAGCGAATTCCCACGTATAACACTCAACGGCTTTTCACCAAGGACCTGCCGACGGTTCTGCTCCGCGTCGAATTTGGAACCTGTTTCCTGCCCGGTCTCTACTAGCACCATTCCTGCAATCTCTTTGGGCTTGAGGTGCAAGAAGTCTCGTGCTAGGCGTCCGCCGTATGAGTGCGCTACGAGTATGTAAGGCGGGCCAAGCTGGAGCTTTTCAAGAAGGAGGATTAGGTCGGCGGTGGCTTCCTGGGAGCTCAGACTTTGGCCTGGGCGGGCGTAGAAGAATGTCGGAATGTCTGCGGCGGCGAGGAATTGGAGGAGGCTGGTCCAGGAAGGTAGGTGGTCGGAGCCGGAGCCGTGGGGGGCTATCACTAGAGGTTGTCCGGGAGCTCGCTGTGTGCCTAGAATCCAGGTGTTGATAGTGTATCCACTGACCTCAACTTGGGCTGTTGGGTGATCTTCAAGGCTGCCGTGATCTTCGGCTGCTTCGTCTGTAGTCGCTTCCATGATTGTGGCGGCAATCTGGGTACCTGAGGTTGTTGTGCAGTCACTGAAGTTGGTGAAGACGGATTTTAGAAAGAAGTTGACATTTGATGCGCCATGGACACATCCAGTAGATCGATTGAGTGAGGTCTTTGTACAACGATTCTCGCTGCCTGGCACCCCTCGCATGCCAGCACGCCTGACAAGGCTGAGCTGTGGCGCAGGTACAGCGGCTGTTCCCGTCAGGGTCCTTCCTTGTTGGGACAGCTTCACCCAACTTTCTTCCATCTCATCGAGCCATTGCACATCCCGCCATCACACCATACGACCATCATGGACCGGCCAGGTGACTCCCAGAAGCCTGCTTCACAAGAACAGCAGAATCAACAACCCGTCAAGGTCGTCCCACCAAGCTACCGAAGCCTCTACCTCATCTTCTACAACTCGATCTCCGCCCTGCTATGGTCTGTGGTATTGGGAAGAGTGCTTCTCATAGCACCGCTACATGGGACCAGGAATGTGTATATGGGTGTGGGGAACTTCACGAAATGGACACAAACACTTGCTGGGCTGGAGGTGGTGCATGCTGCTATTGGTACGAATCACACATCTGCCATTGGAACACAGCCATAGACATGGTCATGACCGAATGGGGAGCTGATATCGTGCTATTACATAGGCTTAGTACGAGCACCCATCCTGACGACTGTCATGCAAGTAGCCTCCCGCTTCCTGCTTGTCTGGCTCGTCGCCGATCAATTCCCAGGAATGGTTTCCTTCTCGCCTGCCTACAGCACCATGCTTGTCGCCTGGTCTGTCACGGAAGTCATCCGGTACAGCTACTTCGCTATCAATCTCGGCTATGGAGGCGTATCTGACCGGATGCTATGGCTGAGGTACAACACGTTCTTCGTGCTGTACCCACTAGGCATCTCGAGCGAATGCTGGTTGATTTGGTCCAGTCGAGCACCAGGAGTTCAAAAGTTCGGGCAGCCGTGGGACTGGTTCGTAAGGCTTGTTCTGTTTATCTACATTCCGGGTATGATATCTAATTTGGGTGTCGTGATAAAGTGTGAGCTGACTTGCTGCAGGCGCCTACATTTTGTTCACGCACATGATGGCTCAGAGGAAGAAGGTGATGCGTGGTATGAAAGAGCAGAAGGCCGCTTAGGCTACTTGCCAGCAGCAAATACTTCAATGAAACAGTCGACTCAAGACATGCTATCCCCACGAGTGAGGCATGCCCACTGAAGCTTATTCACCGTCCGAGCAGCAGCGATAACAAAAACAACCCCATGAATCCCCGGTCAAGTTGTCCGCCGGATCAATAATGACTGGTGTACGCATGCAGCATCTCAGGGATAAGCTTGGCTCAAACACGTCACGGGTCCCAGGTCATCATTTCTTGGCTAGGGTGATGTGCTTGGCTTGGGCTGATCGTCCGTACGTTTGGCCACTGTCCGAGGATAGAAGGATCCAGGTCTTTCCGAGTAACCGATACTTCGCAGTAGAGGCTGCCGCCGAGTAGGAACGTGTCAAGGTCGTGAGGGTTTTCTATGCAGATCTGGTATGGCCCGGTAAGTAAGTAGATCAAAAGTCTCGGCCAAGCGGACTGCGCTTAGGACTGGCGCTTACCTCAAGGGCGGAAAGAACAATTGACGACTGATCCGGCAACCCAGGTTCTCCACTGTCGACACGGTGACAAAGGTGGCGAGAGGCACATATAGGAATTTATAACGATGGGATGCTGTTGAGAAAGTCGGACTTCATCTCCTCCCAAGAACTGAGCCACCTAAGCCTGGTAAACCATCCAGTGGCCTACGAGCCGTTGCAACATTGGGGAGATGCGCTCGGCCACGAGATGTACCTCACACACTTGCTTGGCGACCATTTCCCTCAGGATGCCTCAGAACTCCTCAGTACTCAGGAAGTTATCTTGTCATAAACACCCGAGCTGCCGTTTCGGTCATGCGAGTAACTTGGAGAGCATGTTGTACTCTGTGGTGCAGAAGCCGTCTCCATCTCATCACTTCTGTCAAACAAAACGTTTGCTAAATACCGAGCATCTGGTCAACCAGCCGCGACTCGATCGTCAGTCTTCAGATACTGGTCAGGAGATACGCGAGCGATTCAACACCTGCCGAGCACCTACCGTGTACCTCAACTGGCATCCTCACCGGGTGTACTGCCGGCAGACGCACTCATGAAGAACATGACACGAATTTCTTCTTCTTTACATCTCTAAGACATTAGTTCACAGAGAGACCAACTATACCGCGACGCAGAGCGAGTGGAGGATACATACATCGGGTACGCCATCGACAGCGTTGGCTTGCCCCATTCGCTCCAGACTGTGCGAAAAGAGAATGGTAGCATGCGACCTTTTGACCTGGTCACTCTCGAGTCTCCGGCATCTTCCGACTGGCTCTCAAGGCATGAGAGCAGTTCAACAGGCCTTATATGCAGTTGCCGTAATCGGACTGGCCCGCTATTATTGCACTCTTGGCGCCAGGCTCTCCTCTCTTCGATCTATCTCCGCCAAGATGACTTCCCGCAATCCGTTTCGACTTCCGTCTCCCCGATAGACCATGCTTTCATCTGCCGTGTATGACACTGCACGCCGCCATTCCGTTTAGGTAGGGCTGGCAGCCAGGTGCAAGGGTAGGATTCCTTACCGCTGACACTTTAGAGACAGTAATGAGCAGCAGCACGTTGCCAACCCTGGTACTTCGCCCCATTCGCGCTATGTGGTTTGCTTCAAACCCGTCTCGGTAAGAGTCTTAGCAATCGCATTGTGGTGGAACGACTGACACTCGACCGGCTATCGACATGCCAGTCTAGGTTTGCCGACCTTGCTGCTTGAATGGGCAAGCCGGTGGAAGCTTAAGCGGTCGGCGCAAGCATTCTTCATCGGCGGCAGGCAATAGGACGGGTGTACCGGTCCTGGTCAAACAATGAATCTCCCTTGCGTCCCAGCAGCGGCTTCCACCGCGTCCGCATGGCTTGGCAATAGCCGAAGGGCAAGACAGCCGACGAGGTCCTTCCCGGTCCACTTAGACACGGGAGCCCGTCAATCGGAATGTCTGGGCCCGCATAGAACGTTGTATACGTGAGGACTGAGGAAGAATGCCGGGGTAAGTTGTATGCCTCGGCATGACAGCTATTACTATGAAAGGGTGTGGCAGTCAGGAGAGGTCTCTGTACCTTCGGACAGAATTACCGCATGTTAACGATGGCTGTTCGACTGCTGGGCGTGCTACTATGCATGGCCACTTGCCTTGCTGCAAATCCCGGTATCTTCCAAGTGCTGTGCGGTTGCGGCTGTGGTTATCTGCTGACATCGTAACAGGTGAACCCGTCAGAGTCGTGACTGTTGTTGTACGGCAGGTCTGCGGATCGATCGTTGGAACATCATCGCTCTTGTCAGAACACACCTTCTACACATCGAACACATCAAATACAGCGAATGCATCAGCTGCGTCGCTTCAAGCCCATCCCACAGCCCCAAACCCAAGTAGCAGTCCATCGCTCGTTCGAACTAGCTCGACCAGTACACGATGGAACGCCATACAGACTTCCTCGTCGGTCGATGCATCGTCACGCGATGTTCCAAGCGCCGGCTCAGCAATCCTACCGATCGGAAACAAGACGCCCGATACCTCGAGCACTACGAGCGTCCCGGCCAGAAGCCCGACGGCAGAGCAAACTGCACCGGCGGAAAGCCTTTCGTCCCTGCAGGAGGCGTCGTCCGGCAGTAGCATTGCCTCACAGGCGGCGTCAAGCTCCAGTATCGTCACTAGTATCGGTATTGGTAGCAATGGGGCTACCATTGGAACATCATTCGTATCGACCACAGGCAGTACAACAAGCTCACCTGACCCCAGCAGTGTCTCAGCGTCTACACTGCCATCCCAAGCACTCATATCGTCCGCCGGACGTACGACGGGCAGCTCGATCAGCAGTGATCCAGCGATCAGCAGCACGCCCGTGGCAACCGGCGCTCAAACCAGCACCGTCGCGCAAACATCTTCTGCAAACTCCAGCGCCATCACTCCATCTTCAACTACTGCACAGTCAATCTCTTCTACCTCCCCATTGCCGGCCTGTGGCGATCCGACCGCGATCGCAAACTCTGGCTCCACCTGCGCCGATCCTTACGGCAACGCCTACAACGTCACCTCAGGCACGGTATACATCGGCATCATCTCCGTTCGTGCGAAGAAGGCCTCGCTGGATGCCTGTCTTACCACTTGCGATCAAATGCCAGGTTGTCAAGCGGCGAATTACAACAGTCAAACGCAAGAGTGCGATCTGCTGACCTCCGTCAATGGTACTACAACCGCGACGGAGCCAGGGCAAGCAGCTGCTACTCGCCCGCCGGATGCCTCGACTGTGTATACCGCACCGCCGACCACCACTGCCCAGACGACTACGGCAATAAGCAATAGTAGCGTCAGTGACGACAACGTCGCTACGCCGAGTGGCTCATCGGCATTCGTCTCGATGACAGGCAGCAGCAGCAACGGTCTTTCTACTACTGCCTCTATGGATAGGTCGTCAGCCTTCGCTTCGTCCGGAAGCAGTGGGAGTGAGCCTGCAAGCATTTCACCAGTCTTATTGTCCACATCAAGCGGTCCCAGCAGTAGCGTTGGTTCACCGACCGATCTGGCAAGCAGCCCGTCACTATCAGAGTCACCTTCAAGCATCGCTAGAAGTTCTGCCACCCCTTTGTCCAGCGCTACACCAACACTAACTGTCAGACCGTCTGGCAGCAGCGGTAGCTTCGGAGTAACACTTGCTCCGCAAAGCACCTCATACAGTGCAGGTTCGATGGGAAAAACGACCACCTCTGTGGTGACAAGCTCGACTACCCTGACGACTTCTTCGGCAGTACAAACCTCGTTCGATGAAGCCTGCCCGGCACACAATGGCGAGACCGTAGTCAAGGATGACGGCTCGTCATATGTGGTGGCATGCGACCAAGCGTACGATGGGACGATTCTGGCTCCATCGACCTTACGCCGAAGACAAAGCGATCCCTCCGCCGATAGTTGCAGTGGAAGTTGCGACGCCACGGTAGGATGCAGCGGCTTTACGTACTCCAACGGCCAATGCACACTTTACAGCTCTGTTAGCGGGTCGCACAACGCCACGTCAGGAACTATATCTGCCGAACGATCTGCACCGGTGGGAAGCGATTCGTCGCCCGGGAACAACACAAGTTCACAGACGACACCAAGCTCCATAGCTTCCAGCATTTCGACCTCTACGTCGCAATTCAGCTCACACCCGTCGGTACCCACATCGCCATCGACCGTTACCGGCAGTGCTGGTCCGTCAGTCTCGTCATCAAGCACTTCTGAATCTTCCACGAGCAATGGTGCCGTTCCGATGAGCCTGCTGTCGGGTACTTCATCTAGCGCCGATCCAGCCACTTCTCCAACAAGAAGCAGCTTGACCAATGCCGGGTCAACGACACCGCTAACCAAAACCCCATCTCCTCCACTGGCGTTAAGCACCGGTGCAGGCTCTTCGACCGGCTCAACGCCATTTTCAGCGATATCCCCGTCAGCCTCAAGCTCCGATAGTAGTTCGACGACCCCTACAAGCGCCAGTTCCCTCTCGACATCTTTGGGGACAATCACCAGCTCGTCTTCGTCGGTACTCCCATCCTTGAACTCCCAAAGCGCTACATCAAGCCCGTCTCCAGCGACACTTACGTCGTCTTCAAGCTCCACGAGTCTTTCGCTTTTCGCTACGACTGCGAGTACCGTGCCAGTGTCCTCTGGGAACAGCGCAAGCTCTGCATTGCTGGCATCTTCTTCGACTTCTAGCGGTGCATCTCCGACAACTACGATCGCGGGGATATCAACATCATACTCCCAGTCTAGTACAAGCACAAGCCTGAGCTCGCTGGCATCATCCTCAACCACTTCTGGAAGCGCGCCTTTGTCTAGTGCATACACTGGCACCTCCTCGTCATTGGGAACTGCTTCGAACTCTCCCCTGGTGAGCTCTGGCACTACTTCGTACAGCACGGCGGCCTCAATTTCGTTATCTCCTACAGCGTCTTCTCCAACGGCGACTACAACGACCACCAGTATCAGTTCGGGCAGCCTGTCCTTGAGTAGCTCATTATTGAGCTCCAGCGGGACTGTTACGCTGTCGACGAGTGCTCAGACAATTCCAAGCTCTTCCTTGCCGCTGTCACCGGCCACGAGCACCTCCTCAATCAGCACGATTGCAAGTACGGTGGCAACGACCACACAGACCACATCGAGTTCTTTCTCAACAGCATCTTCTTCGACGAGTCCTATTAGTACTACTCCATTTCCTTCAACGGCCAGTCCAACGGCAACAGCCACGCAGATTAGCACAAACCCCTCCTCGCAGATGCAGTCGTCCTCGACGTACAGCGGAAGTTCATCAACACAGAGCTTTACTAGTGCTTCTACGGCCGCTTTGAGGTTTTCCACGCTGGTCTCGGTAACCTCAAGTACTACGTCAACCTCAGTAAGCTTGTCCGGTCTGGCTTCGACCTCGCTTTCGTCAAGCTCCTCAACTCTTTCAACCTCATCTACACTTCTGATGCCAACGACTCCAAGCTCAGCTACCAGCAGTACTTCGACAAGCGTTCCTGCGACTGCAAGCTCCTCCGGTCTCAGTTTCTCCGGCATTTCGAGCTCCCCAACTGCTTCCGTATCGTCCACCAGCTCCTCGTCGCGCTCTCTCTCTTCGGGGACAGTTTCTACGTCATCTTTGAGTATTTTTTCGGTCTCTACTTCGTCGCCCAGCATTTCCAGCTCGGCAACCGTCTCAACTTCCGCATCGACAACATCAGCCGTCAGCTCTAGCAATGTGCTTACAACCTCTTCAATCTCTTCCGGCCCGACTTCTTCGATGTACACATCGAGTAGTGTCCCACCAAGCTCTTCAAGCCCCACCGCGTCGACTTTGACAATCCCGAGCCTAAGCAGCAGCTATTCAACTGCAACACCAAGCTTTACCAGCTCTTCACCGTCGGCAACAGTCTTGTCCAGCAGTAGCAGTGTCCTTTCAACCTCTGTCCTACCGACAACATCATCCTCGACCTCTAGCAGTGCCACAGCAAGCTCTTCCGGCTCTTCTGCAACACCAATTACTATTCTGAGCTTCAGCACTACAAGCTTAGCGACATCTTCGTTTTCGAGTGGCAGCAGTACTCTTACGAGCTCTTCTCCATCGTCGACTGTCTCGTTAAGCACAGCTTTGTCGTCGACGACAAGTTCGTCGATTTCGAGTGTCTCCAGCACATCGAGCTCCCCATCCGGTCTTGTATCGTCCTCCAGTACTGCATCGGCTTCCACGTCTTCTGCGACAGGTTTCGCCTCCATCACTAGCTCCTCCTCATCATCAAGCATCGTGCCACCAACAACATCACCATCGAGCTCTAGCAGTGTCACACCAAGCTTTTCCAGCTCTTCTACGCCAATATCTACGACGCAGAGCTCCAGCATTTCTTCGAGCTTACCAGCATCGACATCACCGTCCTCGAGCGCCAATAGTGCTTCTACAGGCTCTACGTTACTTCCAAGCTCTTTACCGTTGTCGACCGCCTCCTCAAGCACAGGTACCTCACCGTCGGCCATAAGCACGTCGGTATCCAGCATTTCCAGCTCGTCGAGCCTACTATCATCACCTGCATCATCTAGCAGTTCACCGGTCTTTGCTTCTCCAGCGACTACGACAGCATTGATCACCAGCTCGCCAAGCTTGTCGACCGTTTCTTCTCCGGCGATGTCGTCTTCCAGCTCCAGCAGGTCTTCAACATCGCCATCTCCAAGTTCTAGCAGCACTTTGCCGAACCCTTCCAGCCTCTCCGGTACATTAAGCTTCTCAATTGCTTCCGTAGCGTCTACCAGTACCTCCTCGACCTCCGTGTCTTCGGCGACACCTCCCAATCCATCAACGAGCTCGTCGCCGGCCTCTAGCTCGTCCCCAACGTTTTCATCTTCAACCGCTAGCGGTATGACCGCAACTTCCTCAACGCCGTCCTCGACCTCGTCCTCGTCAGCTTCGAGCAGCTCGGGCTCTTCGACGCCTATGGCATCGGTCTCTTCCAGCACTATCGCTGTCCTCTCGAGCTCTTCTTCGTCGACATCACCGACATCGACAGCCACGAGCACCTCGCCGAGTGCAACCGCTCCAGCATCAACGTCTTCCACCGCTAGTAGTACTTCCACGAGCTCTTCCACGCCATCATCAGTGCCGTCCACAAGCACTTTATCAAGCGCTTCACCAAGCTCTTCTACGTCGGCGTTTGCGTCCTCGAGCGGAAGCAGCAGTGTTTCCGCAACTTCTTCGACGCCACCACCACCATCGTCAACTACAGGCACAGCGACTCCAAGCAGCTCTTCCGCAACCTCCTTGACGCCATCACCATCAACTCCTAGTTCGAGCACCGCTACTTCGAGCACAACCGTGCCTACAACATCGTCTTCCTCCAGCACGAGCGCCGTCCTCTCAACCTCCCCGTCGTCGACTTCGGCGCCATCATCATCGTCCGCTACATCAAGCACTGCTATTCCGAGCTCTTCCGTGCCCACGACGTCTTCCTCGACGTCACAATCGCTGTCGACTTCCTCGAGCTCTCCTGTACCTACGACATCCTCGTCTTCGACCACCAACAGTGCCACTCCCAGCACTTCTTCCTCGTCCTCGTCGCTATCGCAAACACCATCGACCACGAGCGCTAGCACGTCACTTTCGACGTCTTCAAGCGCCAGCGGTACTTTCACAAGCTCTTCCTCCTCTTCATCACGATCGTCTTCAGCCACGACTACATTGCCAAGCTCTTCCGCATCGGCAATTACATCATCAAGCCAAAGCAGCAGCGCCTCTTCAGGCTCCTCCTCAACTACTCCATCGCCGACAACTACTGGACCCATCCCAAGCTCGACAAGCACCGGAAGTGCTACCGCATCGACTACCAGTGCCTCATCTTCAGTTTCGCCGTCGCCAACGACCTCTAGCGCCGCTACCCCAAGCTCCTCCGCAACGCCAACGGCGAGCTCGTCTTCGTCGAGCTTAAGTAGTCCATCCTCCTTCTCCTCGAGTACTTCGTCTACGACTTCAGCCACACCAACTCCAGTCACACCAACTCCAGTCTCAAGCTCTTCATCATCAGCCACGACCGCGAGCGTCAGTACTTCCTCATCATCATCGACGGTAACAACAGCAGCCGCTGTTACAGCAAAGAGACTAAAAGAGAATGAAGAGATAAAGGAGAAGATGCGGGAAGGCGTGATCGCTGCTGATGGCGGACATGTCATCTAATGATGTGACTTATGCTCCTCGGCACTTTATGTTAGTGCTTAATGTGTATTGATGCGAAAGTGTGTTATGGGAGGTTGATATGCGTTTTGGATAATGGTTTATGGCTTAGATACTAGACCTTGTTTTGTGGTATTCGGGCGGTTGTTTGCGTTGGTGCGTTAATGCTTATGTGTGGATGATGAAGGATCTATTGGCTTGATGCACCTATTACGAGTAGTACGCAGCATAGATGCTAGAGAAGACTCACTCATGGTTCCATCAATACTATCATTCCACCTCATGCAGGGAGTTCCTTCATCAGGTGCACGTATCTGTGAGGTATGCCTCCCATGCGTGCAATGCTGAAGTCATGTAGAAACTTAGCTGAGCTATGAGCACCAAGCTATGTGCACGCCAGCATGATAGACCATCCAATACCATGCTGAAACGTAAGTAGCAACCACCACAGGGCCCATGAGCCAATATGCATCACACGCCAGTCGCCGTGCTCTGCTACCGAGCCATCTTCATCCCGTTGTCCGCTTCTCTGTCTGCTGCCGAGCTCCAAGCACTGCCAGAGACAATCTCCCATCTTTGAGGTTGTTCTAGCTGCCCAAGTAGACCTGGAACATCGCAGTCTTGCTAGCAGTCTTACCGCAGCCGTCGACGACACACTTGTGGAACGGCATCGGCGCCTCTGGAGCCTCAGTCGCCTTGCCCTTGCCTTTCTTGCTGACCTTCCTGCCCCTGTTCTGAGCGCACTCGCCGCAATAAGCATGCCCGCATCCCTTGATCACCCAGACTTGCTGCTTCACTTCCTCCCTCGCCGCATCTCCAGGCGTAGTCGTCACAGCCAACTCGTCACCACAGTTCGGACACACCACAACTTCATCTTCAGCCGGATTGCGTGTGAAGCCCTTCTCAGCTTCCGGCGGCGGCTCATACTTCGGACTCGGATCCCTCCTCGCACCAGGCATATCAAACGCAATACCACCGTAATCCATCGCAAGATCTAGCACCGCATGCCCGACAGCCGCACCCGGCCGGTCCACATGTGTAAGCGGCCCATGTCTGAGCGGCCCATGCCTGTGATTCCTGTCTTGATCGGCGAAGAAGTCCATCATCTGACCTTCTGCCAAATCTCTCGTCCTTTGCAGTTCTGCTTGGCGACGTTGCAATTGCTCCCTCCGCTCCATGCGTTCTAGCAGGCGATTTGGTAGCTGGCCTCCCATGGCACCGCGGATGGTGTTTGCTATGCCAGCAATACCGAAGCCGCGGCCGAATCGTGGCTCGTCGTCGACACTTTGTGTCCCTACGCCTGCTGTGAGACCTGGTGGTGCCGCATTCAGTCCTCCGGGTCTTGGGCGGGTGTTGAGGTGTACGACATCATCGTCTTCAGTGAGGTCTACGAAGTGTTCGTTCATGTCGGCGGGGTACGGAGTTATGCTGCGGTGAGGTGCGGGTGCTGGTATTGCAGGTGTGTGCTGACGGCTTTGAGCGTCCCTGAATGAGTAACGAGATCGAGGCCGCTCGGATACTATCTCAATGTCGTCCTCGTTGTCTGAGTCAACGCTGCCGTGTACTGCGGCTGCGTAGGTGTCTGAGTTTCTGCTAGGAAGCGCGAGCGGGCCTTCGGGTTGAGTGAACCTTGCAGGTCTTCTGAGCTGTGAGAACTGAGGTCGCTCGCCTCTCAGAACCCACGGCTCAGCCGTACTGGAGGCACGTGGTGCTCTCACGTGGTCGCTCCTTCCCTGCTGTTCCTCATCCCCACCGCCATCCATGTTCCCAGCAAGATTGATGATGTCCCTTCCTCCAAAGTTCGGCAGCCGCGTTGCACGTGATGTTGATGAGCCTGCCTGCGCCGCACCACCACCACCGCTTCTTGTGCCTCGACTATCCTCATTGCTTGCCTCCTGTACGTTGTCATCCGTGAGATCAATCACCGGTGCCGTCGCCGTCGCCGCCGCCGGAGCCGCAGACGTCACATTCCCACTCCCCCCACTCATGACCGGTCTTCTGAAGTCGTACCCGTCACCTGGGAACCGTGGCGTCGTACGCATAGGCGGCAGTGCTAATCGTGGGCGGCGAGAGGATTGTTCGTTGCTGTAGTGGTCGTCGTGCTCGGGTAGGAAGAGGGAGGAGGTTTCGTCTTCGGCTTCGCGGTGCTGGTTCGCCATGGTGCTGTAGGATCTCTGAAGTTGCGGAAGGAAGGTTAGCAGGTTTTATGGAAAGAGGAAGGAGAGGGAACGGGAAGAAGGTAGAGATTGCAAGAAAGCCAGTGACCTAGACAACCCAATTCACTCACCTTTGTACTGTGTCTCCCAAACCCGTGCACGAATCCACCGTCCATGCTCGCTTCAGTGCCACTTCTCCTCTCAGATCGTTAATAGTCCTTCAGTAGTTCTGCAGTGAGTCTGTCACTCCCAATGTCATGAGCCGGTTTGCAAAGCCGAGGTGGTGTGTCAAGGTGGGAAGTCGAGAAGTCGAAGTTGTGAGTGCCGCCGTGGTCAAAGCACGGTTCAACAAGCGAATGAGACAACAGGTGCCGTCACCTCGCGTGAATAGCCCACTGCCTCCTTCTTTCCTTGCACTGCGTTGGAGGATGCTATGCTATCTCATGCTAGACGGACAAAGCAAGTCATGTGCCCGAGTTCTCATGGAAGGTACAGAAACGCGAAGTTCAGAAGTGGCAAAAGTTGTAGTAAGCTTGAGTACAACCCCTTAACTCCGAGGCCTCGTGCTACATGTACAGTGCAGCACCACAGACTGCGGGCTGCCTCCTGATGCTCGCCGTATGCTACGTACTTCACTCAGACGCGCCGCTCTCATGCCTGAACGCCTCACCGATCACCCTTGGGGCCTCAATTCCAGGCAGCCTTCAAGTGCCCAGCACACTGACAGCGCCATCGCCAGTCAAAGTGACCACAGCCTTCGCACTAGCACCCCACTTCACATCCACCGCGTTGATCGCCCTACGTAGCGGTTCACTCCATGCCTTGGCGCTCTTCGAGTATTGGCTCACCACAACGCCACCCGGTCCACACGCAGCAAGGAACTGACCCGTGTAGTCCCATGAGATGCCGGTCACAGCAGTGCCGACATCGAGTGTCTTCAGCGCGCTAAGCTTACGCAGGTCCCATACAGTGACAGCAGTCGAGCCTTGGTTGGCAGAAGCCATCCAGGTCCCGTTCTCCGAGAACGAGACAGATACGACGGGCGACGCTGCCGCAGCCGGGAAGGTGTGCGCGAGTTCCGAGGTGGTGACGGAGTATAGCAGGATACTGCCGGATGAGGTGCCGGCGGCGAAGAGGTGGCCATCGGGGTGGAATGCGCAGGATGTGAGTTCTGTCAAGCGTTAGTCACATGTCTCTACGTTCCTAAGATCAGCGTGACGTACCGGAGTCTGAGAAGACCTGCGTGAGAACCGCAGAGTTGTGCAAGTCGTAGAGAATGTAGCTCTTATCGATGCCGACCGACGCGAGGATGTCACCAGTTGGATGCGCGGCCACGGCGGTCGCGGCACCGGCATGCTGTGTGAACTTCGCAGACACTGTACCTTCGGACGTCACCACAACAGCACCGCTGGACGTTGCTACCGCCGGCCTGTCGTTCGCCCAACACCCGTTCAGAACTGCGCCTGCACCGAGATTGCTGCGTGTGGTGAATGCGCTCTGCTTCAGGTCGTACACGCCAATCGCGCCATCTGAGTCGCCGCAGAGGAAGAAGTCGCCGGTCTCGTCGACAGCCAAGGACTTCGCGCCTGTGAACTGTGTGTCTGCGGTCGACTTGACGTGGTATGTGGCAATCGCGTCTCCTGTAGCCCAGTCCTCTGGTACTGGCCGCTTCCGACGCGTGCCCATCAGTCTTTGCTGCGTTTCCTCAATCTTTGAGACGATCTCCGCCGGCAGCTCCTTGCCGTCCACCTGCATGGCATCGCCGTTTGTGTGGCCATTCGGCGCCGCAGTGACCGAAACTCTCGACAACGCATCTCTCGCCTCGTCTCTCTCCTTCTGCAACCGAGCAATCACCCTCTGTGCTGAGTCGTTGTAGTACAGAGCGGTTGACAGCTCTTGTCGCGTCTCCGCCAACTGCTGTTTCAGCTGGAAGGTCTCGAGAATCAATGCATCCCACTCGTTTTGGAAGGTGTTCAGGAGGGCGGGGATCGATGTGAGTTGCGGTGGTCGGGGCTTGACCAAGCGACCTTGTTTGAGATCGATCAGGTCGTCGGTCGAAAGCTCTTCGCCGTTGACAGGGTCCGTGCCGTTCTCAGAGATGTAAGTCTCTACAAGTCTCCGCTCGAAGACATTGCCTACACTCACCGTAAGTGTTCATTCATCTCATCTCATGCGCGCCAATGGATATGACTGACCGGACTTTCGCGATGCGACTGGGTTCTGCGGCGCTTCGCCGGAGACTGGACAAGTGCGTTAGCAAATGGCTATCATTTTCGCGATTACCGTTGACTTACTTGCGCACAACATCTTCAACGTACACTGACTCTGCTGCTTCGTTCCTTCCTCAGACGTCCCTCAAAAAGTTCCATCTCAGCGGAGCTCAAAGCGGCTCTGTCCGCTCCACGCACGAGTCAGCAAGATGCCTAAGGCCGCAATATCGACACCGTCGTTCCTTCCTCCTCGCACTTTTATCTCGATTGTCTTGACAATAGATATCGCGACTTCCAGGTTAGCCGTCAATGACTGTGTGACGACCGTACCGCACTGATTCGATCGTGGTGTATTCCCCAACATGATACTTCGCCTTGGCGCTTTCTACCCAAGGACACAGGGGACTACTGTTACGAAGAAACACCGCCCAGACTATCGCACACTGTCCACTGCCTTCGCCCGGCAGCGAAGTACCTAGGTAGAGGACTGCACTTGCCAGCGCACTCAGCGGTACCTTTTTCCAACCCTCGGGTCTGCGTCGGCGAGTTACGGATTGCATCCAAACAGCATCATGGTGGGGGTAGCGACGAGCCCCACCTATCGAAAACACGGGCAGCTTCTGAAAGAATGAAATCATACGTGTTGCAGGAACCTTAAGAGTCTTCTCAACGTCGCACCTTCCTCACACTTCTCTTACAATAACAACAACTTGCAGATCTATCTTCCAACAACATCCACACGAATCCCAAGACAATAACAGACAACAACACCGCAAGAATGGCACAGAGCGTACTCAAGGTCAAGACCGGCGTCATCTACGGCGACGACGTCAAGGCGCTCTTCAAGTACGCCCAGGAGAAGACTTTCGCCATCCCCGCCATCAACGTCACATCTTCCTCCACGGTAGTCGCATCTCTCGAGGCTGCGAGGGATGCCAAGTCACCAATCATCCTCCAGGTCTCTCAGGGAGGTGCTGCATACTTCGCCGGCAAGGGCGTCGCCAACAAGAACCAAGAGGCATCCATTGCGGGTGCTATCGCGGCAGCCCACTACATCCGTGCTGTTGCACCGGCCTACGGCATCCCAGTCGTTCTCCACACCGACCACTGCGCCAAGAAGCTTCTGCCATGGCTCGACGGCATGATGGA
>JAKLLW010000817.1:0-23344 GCA_022814695.1 Neocatenulostroma microsporum | reverse complement strand
GATGTCGAGGTACGTTATCCCAGGAGGACAAGAACTCACTGTCAGTCCACGCGCGACTCCATTGTGTCCTTTGACATGGAGTCTCTCGTCGACGAGTCACAGACGTCGTTAGGAGACCACGATCGAGGGATGTATCCGCCAGGAGTGGTCTTGCATGAACACACGCTCAGACTGCCAATGACCGAAGCTGTAAACGGTTGCTCTTGAGATATTTGCAAAGGATCGTGCGATGCTTATATCGATGTCGCATTGACAAAAAGTACGGCTGCCACGCCTTTCATCATGTACTTCATACTCGCGACCGCTGTTATCGTTCGTGATACTGTCACTACCACTCGTATTCATTCTAACATAGCCCAGACTTTGCAATGAGTACTTTCAGTCAGGTCTTCACACCTGCTCCGACCTTCACAGAGCGCCAGCTCGACGACCTTCCAGGCAAGGTCTACGTCGTGACAGGCGCCACTTCGGGTGTCGGCCTCGAGCTGGCTAAGATCCTCTACAGCCGCAACGCTACTGTGTATGTATGTGGTCGCTCCTCTTCATTAACCGGCATCGCCATCAAAAAGATCCAGGCCTCGACGAAGGCCAATGGCGAGTTGAAGGCTTTGGTTTTCGATCTGTCCAGCCTATACCAGCAGCCGAGCAGTTCAATGCGGCCGCGGACAGGCTCGATGTCCTCTTACTCAATGCCGGAGTCATGACACCCCCTGCCGGCAGCAAGACCGCGGATGGGTACGATCTTGAATTGGGCACGAACTGCCTTGCGCCGTTTCTCCTGACTCGCCTTCTCCTGGATAAGGTATTGCAGACGGCACAGAAGGCGCCTACTAGCACTTGCCGGGTTGTGTGGGTGTCCTCCATGGTCAAAGTGAGCACTCCAAAGGGCGGAGTCCAATTCAATGAGAAGGGTGGACCTGTGCAGATGAAGGGAATGGAGCACTACATGCAGACCAAGGACGGCGAGCTGTTGCTTGCCCACGAGTTTGACCGGCGCGTAGGCTCATAAGGCGTTGTCAGTGTGGTAAGTCACGAATCACACCTTCATGTGCAAATTGCAGTACTGACTGGTAGCAGAGCGTCAACCCAGGTCTCATGAATACAGGACTGCAGCGGCACAGCCCTCCTCCGCAACGTTTCATCTCGGTGGGCGATGTCTACCCATACCTCCTCTGACAACCCCATGGCTGACTTTCCCAGGGCATGACTCTCAAGGGGCCCAAGTTCGGCGCCTACAGCGAGCTCTACGCTGGCTGCGCACCAGGTGTCACCGGCAGGTCCTTCTACACCCCATGGGCCGCAAGGGTACCATTACCGGCCACCTCGTGAAGTCGACAGAGCCGTCATATGAGTGCGCCAGCGTGCCGTCAAGGTTTGATGACTGGTGCGAGCGAGAGACCAACACGTACATGGTGGTCACGTAGCGTCCGGGGGTGTACGGAGTCTCCACCGTGGTGATGGTGCAGTGAGGGCGAGCACTTCCCTCTGCATGGTGAAGCATCACATCAAGTTTACTCGAGGCGTAGTTGAAGCGTGGCCGTGTGGCCATAGGCGGAACATCCTGCTTCAACTGGGTTCAGCGAGCTAGCTAAGCAAGTCTGTTGTATGATGAGTCTTTCGCCCTTCCTCGTCGCAAGGCGTGTACGGTTTGGTGACTTCGTGCTGTTGGCTTGCGTGAGGATGAGGTTCATGTGAAAACCTAAGAAAGTAGTGCCTCCTAGTTAGTAACTATACCCTTCCTGTGAACGCCATATGTGTCAGATCCACCGGGCCTCCCGGGTTGCCGCTTTGCAGGTGACGATCTCGCTGCATCGCCTCATCTGCAGAACCTTCAAAGTCGTCTTGATTACCCACAAGATTCTCTCAAATTTGAGGCTCATCACTAGAGATATAACGACCAGCGACAGATGCAACACAAGAGCGTGACCTCCTATATACGTTACGAAAAATAGAGAGACGGAGGACCTCCCGACGCCGCGGAAGGGCCACCCAGCATGGATGGGGTGCAGTACGTCTTGCTCGACATTGGTATGCATCGCCGATCGCGATAGAACTTTAACCGGATTTGCAGTACTGACCTCAGGCTAGAGGGTACCATATGTCCCATATCATTCGTCCAAGATACCCTCTTCCCCTACGCCCTGAAAGCTCTCCCGGACGTGCTCGACAAGAAATGGGACGACGAAAGCTTTCGCCAGTACCGGGACGCCTTCCCTGAGGATGCTCGTACATGCCCGGCAGCACTTGAGGCTCACGTCCGCGATCTAACCAAGCGCAATGTCAAGATCGCGTATCTGAAGGAACTCCAAGGCTACCTCTGGGATGACGGTTATAGATCTGGGGCTTACACTACGCCACTGTTCCCTGACGTCGGTCCTCAGCTGAAGAAATGGAGGGAGGATGGGATCAACCTGGCCATCTACAGTTCCGGCAGCATCGTGGCGCAGAAGCTCTTGTTCGAGCATGTGAAGTCGCAGGCTCAGGGCCAGGGGCAAGCTGGCAAGAAGCGCACGGCAACGGAGGCCGTGGACGCCCCAGCACAGGTCAGCGGGCCTTCGATGAAGCGCAGCAAAGTTGACGATAACCCTGAGACATCACAGCAAACCAAGGGCAAGGGCAAAGCAATCGAGTCCTCTGATGACGCCGCACCCGTACAGACAGAAGACCTACGCAACCTTATCACGCCAGGTGGATGGTTCGATACCACGAATGCTGGACCGAAGACCCAGTCAAGCAGCTACAACAAGATACTAGCTACGCTCAAGGTAAGCCTCAGCTGCCTCAGCTACAACCTCCATACCCTCTTCACGCTAACGTAAGGGCAGTGGCCACCAGCCCGAACTCTCTTCCTAACAGACAACGTCCAAGAAATCGACGCCGCCACCGAAGCAGGTCTCAAAACAGTCCTCCTAATTAGACCTGGTAACGCCAAAGTACCCGAACATGACCGAATCCGCATGGACGTCGTGAACAGTCTCGACGAGATCAAGCTAGCATCCGCCAGCAAGGACAACCGCCGTGATCCGCGAGAGGCATCCCGCTCTGCCGAAGGCCCCAATATCCTTGGCGTCGGACCCGAGGCCGAGGAGGACAGGCATTATGTCGGCAACATTCGATCGGAAGACATGCCGCTCGAGAAGGCCGCTGAAGGCGAGCCTGAGGCTGAGAGGTAAACAGCGTTACAGCTGCATCCCGGGCCTTGTTGGTCCGATCAGTTGTTTACTGACGTCGGATCACGATCTAGACAAGCCCGCCCAGGACTCTGGAAAGGCGTTATCGGATAGGCCATCCCGTATGTGGAATTCAGGCAGACACTTTTACGCAGTCAATGATTGGCCGAGGCCCGAGCGATACAGGACGTCTGCAAGCGGATCGCTTTTGCATACTTCAAAGCTCGCAGGGCGCGGCGCAGTAACTCCATATGGTACATGATAGATGGCAGGAGGTAGTCGGCGGTGACTTGGGCGGCAGTAGCGGATGTTACGTGTGCCTGTCGTGGGTCAGCTGTACTTATGGTCTTGCCAATGGTAGCAAAACACTTCACAATAAGACATCACTTTACCGCAGTCAACACCTTATCTGGATTTGGGTGATTTGTTCTGAAAGTCAAGGTCAGGGTGAAAGCAAAGACTGTCCCAACCGTTGATTAGGCGCGCTCGGGAATCGATGCTTGAGCTATTCACCTTCCGCGCTTACAAGGTGGCCTCTGTCGCTATGTCAATCTATCTGCTCTGCAGAGTTCAATACATCAACACTCCCTGTGTCAAGTGCCCAAAGGCGGAGTTGGCCTCGCCATGATGGTCGGCCGCATGTGAAAGCAGGCATCTTTCGGCGATCGCCTCGGCTCAGGAAGGGAAGCATTTGCCGCTGTAGGCACGCAGCGTTCCGTCAGACTCCTACACTACCACCCACAACCCATACTACTCTGAGGCACAGTCGGATGGCTCAGCAGTAAGTGGACGCGATCCTGAAATGCGGTCACATGCAAGACTTGGTAACATCGGACATGGCCGCTCTCTCAGAAAGTCGACACATCGTGTTTGCTGTCGATATCGTCCTCTAGACGGTCGCAGAAATCCGGTTTGTCAGAGACAGCATGCAGTCATCTCCAAGTTCTCCAAAGGGCGACATAATTATCTGTCCGTTGTGTGGCTCTCTCATAGACGTGCAATAGTCCAGTGCACTGGGGACAGTGAGCGGCAACGACCACTGTCACCGACCCTCGATGGAAGAGCATACTCTGATTCGCCCTCGCGAGAGAATGCCAGTTCCCAGGAAGTTACGTATGCCCGCCCGGCCACTACACACAGTACCCGGCGGACGCAGAGACTCGCTGGTCAGCGACGACAGCGAGAAGCTTTTGGCCGACCCTAGCCGGCTACACAGGGTGTCTTTCAGAGAGCCTCTTTTCAGCCCTCGCCATATCCGCTTACTGAAGTTATACCCACCTGGTTGGCCCGATCGAGTAAACGAGCCTGGCCTGGCCAAAGATGATGATCTAGTCCTCACAATCGACGCCTATCAGGTCCTGCTTGACGACGTAGAGACAGACGGCCCCCCTCTTTTCTCCGCCCTCTCATACCTTTGGGGTGTCCCGGATGCGGCCCGCGACGAGACTGTTCGGTGTGGCTCAGACGCACCACCAATCAGGCGAAATCTATGGGATGCACTGATGTGGGTGCGCCACCAATCTAAGCCGAGATTGATATGGGTGGACGCTCTATGCATCAACCAAGCCGATGATGAGGAGAAGAACGCCCAAGTTAAGCAGATGCATCGTATCTACAGTCAGGCGCATGTTATCCATTGGTTGAGTAACGGCGATGAAATCAGTTCACTAGACACCACTCTCCCGCTCATGGAACGGATGATGGCCACATGGTACTCCAGCGAGACTGCCATGCCTTCCGTCCCGTATCTCGAGCAGCTCTGGCGGCGGACCGGTGATGGAACAGGGACTTTGAAAGACCTCCCGTGGCTGGACCTCTGTCAGCTGTTCTCGCTGCCCTACTGGACTCGAGTGTGGATTGTTCAAGAGTGTTTGTTCGGTAAGAGCCATGAGGCACGCATCGGTTACTACGACTTCACCCTCGAGATGTACGCCGCTTCTGCATTGCTCGTGTGGCGACTCCTACCTGTCGCCGAACGTGTCCTTGCGAAGAAGTTTGTTGACGAAGACATTGTGACATTCAGACTCACCGTAGATGCTATCCGGGAGAGCACATTGGGTAGGACGGAAATCGGCAAGGAGAGATTCCCGAATCTGTTTCATGAGCAGCCTCATCAAATCATCCGCAGATACAGCAATCACAGGTGCAGTGACCCACGAGACCACGTATACGGCTTCGTGCCGCTTCTACTAGACTCGCAACTGTTTCCGGTCGACTATAGTCTTGGAGTGGTGGATGTCTTTGTCGACTCCACGGTGTACTGCATGTCACGGCCTGGGACCTTGGACCCACTTAGTGACTCTCGGCGGCAGTCCATGTACAGACAGAATGATGCTCACAGGCTGGAAACGATGTATGAAGGAACAAGGCTCAATCGTAAGTGGACACCGGGGCTGCCGTCATGGTGTCCTGACTGGGCTGGACCTCAGCAGGTCATCCGAGAGCTAGAACGAGATCGGTGGAACGCCTCACCAGGCAGGTCACTTGCAATCACCCGACGCTCTCGGCTTAGTGGAGAGTTGGGGATCAAAGGAATCATAGTCACTACCGTGATAGCCTGTAGTGTGGAAGCTCTGGGCATGGGTGATGGGGACTGGGCAGACGATGTTCGGTCCGCGGAAGACGTAGCCCTCACACTGCTACCTACTACGCCTGGCAAGCAACTCTGGAGACTGTTCCTTGTAGTCTTACTGGCCGGTAAAAGCCTTGATAGGATACCAGGGCTTGCCAAGTGGACCAAGAGCATACCGAGACGCAACAAAGCTTCTGTAGCATTAAAGAAGCTTGGGCCTGCATGGCTGAAAAGGTACGCGAAGAGACTGTTTAAGCATTCTGGCTGTCAGATTCCATCTTCCTGTCACCGTAACCGCACCGCAATCGCAGCGCTGATGAACAAAGAGATCGAAGACGCCTCGCATGTGGCGCGGACGTTCGCGACGGCAAGCGGCCTATTTGGGACTGGTCCTCATGGCATGCAAGAAGGAGACGTCGTATGCGTACTGTTTGGTGCTAGGGTACCGTTTGTCGTTCGTCCTATGGATGGTAGAGGACGGTATGCCTTCATTGGTGAAGCGTATGTGCATGGCCTTATGCTGGGCGAGGCTCTGATCATGGGGCTGCCGGAGCAAGAACTTCTGCTTGTCTAATGAGCATTCGATCGCGATGCAACGTGAATCTGTGCTGTGGACCGATATGTATATCATGTCGATCTATGCGGGGTGCCTTGCATCGAGTTCAACCAATCACCAGACCAGCGTGTTTCACCCTGCGCGTCTAAATAGTGGCCTCGTTTGTCAAGTTCTGGACGTCTTCCTTTCTCTGTGAAGCTTCGACAGCCGAAACCCTGCCATTTCATGCGAAGATCGTCCACCAACATGGAGTCCTACGATCGTGACGCCACAGCCCAAGCGCTCAAGGCGCTGTACCAAACGATGATGTTGATGGGTGATGTCCCAGCCTCAACACTTGCTACGCCGCCAACCGGTTGGCGTCCACCAGCGAGCACACGGAAATCGGCAAAGGTCATTGAGTTGATGACACGTTTAACATACAACAGCGACGTTCATCTGACTCATGAGACCAGCTCAATTAACTATTTGGCGCCGAACTGGATGGACGGCAGGTACATCCCATTCAACCCATTCGGCGATGGTGACGGCAGCGAAGCCAGCGTACCCATCGAGGAAGATGGTAGCGTGGCCGATATCACGGAGGATGAGATAGTACTCACGATGCAGAACGACAATATTGGGAGGATATTGGTGCTTGATACCAAGTCGGGTAGGTTGACAACCAATGGCGCGATCGAATGATTTTGTTAACGACTGATGTCCATAGGTCTGGCGAGGGTGATCAGAGATACAATGAGCAGACCTGCCTGTCAGGCGCATCCAGGTGGTAATTGCCCACCATTGTGTCGGCATCAAAAGGGCGTCCTCATCCGGCCAGTTGTGGAGGTACTTCAAGAGTGGCGCGAAAACTTTCTGCATCTGAGATGGATGGTCGATGCCATGGGGCCTCCTGCAGTGATCGATGAAGATACGTCTGATGAGAGTCATTTCGGCAGAGTGAGAGAGGTCTATCGAAGTTATGGTTGGCCTGATGAATTCCATGCTGCGCAGTGCCGTAAGGCTCTTGGAGAAATGCCGAGCGATGAAGAGGATGACGAGGACGACGAGGACGACGAGGAAGACGAGGATGACGAGGATGACTAAGTGACTGATGGAGGAGGAAGAGGCACTGATGGAGCCTGTCTGACCGTTTACGCGAAGCAACCTTCGGACCACCTCGAGCTCGTATCATGCTTCCTGTCCTAGCAGTGCAACTCATCCTTCACGTTTGTGTCATATGCTGTACCTGGACTCGAAGGTCTGTAGAAAGCGCAGAAGAGTCGCAGAGTTGCCCAATGTACCTCTGAGAGCGCATAGCTCAATAGATCTCGCTCTTGCTTCCGTCACTGCCTCAAGAGGTGGTCGTCTTCGTGCTGGTGCTCGCTTTCGTGCTTGTCGTAGCCTTTGTACTGGTGGCGGTGGTACCGCTCGTAGAGGAAGGTAGCGGCGGTCCGTTCACGCAATATGCAGTGCCAGCTTGGATATCGCAATTGGCATCAACTTCCGGATTCCAATACGCAAATTGGGCCGCGGTGATTCCGTAAGTTTGTTCAATCGCATAGCAATAGTCTCCGGATTCGGTGAGGTACCTAATCTAGTTTAGTGGAAAGGTCTACGAACGTCGGCCAGATTGTGTCCAAATCACTCACCACTCGTAGCATTTACTACTAGCCCCACTTTGCGTAGGTCCCGGAGCTGAAACGTAGCTAGACGTTCCAGTTGCTGAGCTGGAAACTTTCGATGTGCTTGTCGGCGGCGCTTTTGTGGTCGTTGGGATAGGCGCAGTCGAGTTGCAGCACGGCGCAACGCTATGCGGTGTTAATCTGCAGTAGTACCCGAGGTGACTGGAACCATGGGAGCTTACCAATAGTCATAGCCCAGGAATAGATTCGTGCAGTTACTGTCGATGGAAGGGTTCATGCCGACAAGCTGGCTAAGGCTGATGCCGAATGCCTGGGAGATTGAGTTGCAGTAGTCGCCACTCGAGACCTACACATGATCAGACATGGCCATGAGGATCGTTGCATGTTGATGGTGTATGAACTCACGTTGTAGTACAGTCCACAGTAGTCGATAGTACCGCTAATGGTTGGAGCTGCGGGAGTGGCTGTAGTTGAAAATGTTGACGGATTGGCTGCGGAAGCCATGGACGGTTGGTAAGGGCCCCCGGGTGCTCTGAAGCATGATCAGTACGTCTCGGGAAAATGCGGCATCGTACTACATACCCAACGCAGACTGCCTCCCCTGGCTGGATGCCGTTGGGGTCGACGTATGGGTTCCATGTCAGGAATTGTGGAAGTACATAGTTCGACTGGCCTGCCACGAACGTTGTGGCGAGGGTGAGCTCACTCGCAATCTGGACTTGACACCGAGCGGGCGCACAGAGCAGAAGATCTCCGATGTAGGTCGTTGACAGTCCATTCATGCCCATTAAGGATGAGTAGGAGAAGTTGTTGTTCGCCGCAAACTCCATGGCCGATTGGCTCCGATTCAGAGGCTGCACATACTGTACACAGGCATTCGTCAGATTCACATTAGTCAGGGCCGGTACAGCAGTGTTGGACATGTTGCCCAGTCCAGTGAAGTTGTTTGCAGGGACCAAAGCCTTGGTGAATCCGCAATTCTTTTGGATGTTGGCCCATATCTGGGATGTCATTTCGTCATACACGTTGCCCCAACGTGAAGTAATACCATACTCGAACTTTTGCAGAAAGCAAGAGGAGCACTGTATCTGGGTTGGATACTCGTCCCAGTTGAGCGCGAGGTTATGCCCGTAGTTTGAATATGTCGCATTAGTGCGGTCATAATAGTAGTCGGGTCCGGCAAGGTTGCCTTGCACGCTTGCATTGTTCTGGAAATCGGCGTTGTTGAATTGCGTTGAAGGCTCGATCCACGAGAGTGGCAGGGATGTACCATTGGGAAAGGTATGATCTAGCCCTTCGTCGTTGCTGAAGTCTGGGTACACCTTATAGGTATTGTTGGGCCAGTCGACCGTATTGTCGGCGACCAAGGCCGATATATCCCACGTATCCTCGACATTCAAGCAGTAATCTCCAGAAGACGCATCTCTGAGACACGTCAAACCGTATTTGAACTGTCGAACTTCCACGATCTCTGCAAAAGTCATGTTTGGACCGTACCCGAAGCTGAAAGAGTTGGATCCGCACGCGGAAGTCACTTGGGTGTGCAAGTTCGACAGTGACGCATTGCATTGCGCTGTGCAGAGCGTTTGGAGTTGCGACGCTGTCCAGCCTACGAATCGCATTTTAGTCGCTGCAGGTATGGGTGACTGTTAAGTTGTAGGACACTTACCAACAAGGTCATCCGGCGAGGTGAGATACTGAACTAGCATTGGGTCGCAGGATATCGCAGTACCGAAAGCCGTAACGCAGGCAGATGGCGTCCATGATGGCAGTATGATCGATTCACTTCCATTGATAAGTGAGACGCAGGAGCCTAAAGAGACTATGGCCGCGAGGGTACTGAGAAGTAGACTTGAGCGCAGATGCCACATGATGTGTCTTGGGCGAAGTGATCGCGTTCTCGTTCCGGACTGTAGCTTTTGAACGTACAGCAAAAGAAGACGATGCTCTGCCGCAGCAAATACCAGCGTCGACCTACCTCTTACCGGGCCCCTGATGGAACACATGATGTGCTCGTTGCCTCGTGCGGCTACCCACAGCATGCGGCGCCGACGATTGATCGACCGCCGCCCCATCGAATGTCCATGGTGCCTGGCATTAGCGTTGTCTCGATGCAAGGGTGCTTGCTGAACATGGGTCCATCTCCAATACTGTGGCCTGCTTTTTGTTGTTAGTTGGAGGCTCTGCCGAGACGTGAGGATCCCTCGAAAGAACTGAGTTCATACACATGCGGATTGCGGAAGGCTTCGCGCGGCGGGAGCTCCGCCCGAGGGTCGGTGACAATGGACGTTGCAATCCTCTCTTTTGTTCAAAACGACACTGGACCTCTTGCATCCGCCGTCGGGTATCTTACAGTCACGTAAGATTTGTGAGGTAGCCGAAGAGATCTCAACATGCTCTCCAGGTAATCTTGCGGCTATTAAGCAGCCGTAAAGGCCGCCCACAGGTCCAGAAACGAGTTGCGATCGTGGGATCGCAAGCGGCAACCTCCATTGCCACTAAGCCTTGCCCGACTCCGCATTGCTGACGTTTGACCTCCTTGACCTTGCACCGACATTCGACAAGCTGGCATGTATGGCGGCATGCTCTCCTCATTGCCTCGAAAGGCGGTTGTCGCAGCCTCGCAGGAAGTGGAGGGCGGGGCTGAGAACCCAGAGGCGACACCACAAGCGGCACGTACATCAACAACGATGTTCTACCGGAAACGCTAATTGACTCGAAAGTGATCACCAACACGCGCATCTGGATAGTAATGCGCCCATATGTGACGGCAAAGGCAGGATCTCACACAATAGCTGCTGTCCATGCCGTCTTTTTGGACCCATAAACCCTGGCTTCCGGGTTATGGGCTGATGTATTGAGCGTGCTATGCCTCACCAGAGCGATCCTGCGGTAGACTAGTGAGTCCCATGCAAAAGGGAGCCTTCCATTGCAGTCTGTCTTTTCCCTCAGAACTCGATCTGCCAGAAGGGCATTAATTCACATCCTCTTCTATCTTCTTGGCTCTCGTGTCCTTGCACAACAGATTTGACGATGTTGTTTTCCTTAGCAGTCGCTGCGCTACTGACCTCCACTGGGCTCTCGCAAGACTCGGGAACTTGCAGCAAGAGCTCGCCGTGTGTCTCTGGCTGCTGCGGTAAGGCCAGGAGTACCTTCACCTACTGTGCGGTAGACTGACGAAGCCTTATCAGGTCCCTTGGTAGACGGCAGTGGCTACTGCGGGTTTGGACCCGCCTATTGTGGTGCTGGCAACTGCACGTCGAACTGCGACGCTCAGGCCGAATGTGGACAGTACGCCCCCGAAGGGCAGGACCTTTGTCCACTAAATGTTGTGAGTCTTTGAATTACGGACCTTCCCAAAATTGTGACGACTGAGCGTGCTGACCACTACGAAAGTGCTGCAGCGAGTTCGGTTTTTGTGAGTTCGATGATGCAGAACGTACAGTCGCGTTGTGCTCACAGCCTTGCAGGTGGAACGACCAGTGACTTCTGCGGAGATGGTTGCTAGAACGGATGCGACGAAGTCACAGAGCCGTAAGTGCCTCAAGTACATCGCTGGAGCACGTAGATCTACTGACGACAATTTGCAAGCTCTTGCGGTGGTTCGTCAAGCAACCAGCGTAGGATAGGCTACTACGAAAGCTGGAGCGCAGGAAGAACATGTGACGGCTGGGAGCCTGAGGACATCGATCCTAATACCTGGACTGTAAGTTCACTGCAGAGTAAGGTCTACATGCACCGAGTTCTGACAGACAACCTTAACGTAGCACATCAACTATGCGTTCGCTCTGATCGATAGCAATTTCCGGATCTCGCAGATGAATTCATATGACGCCTCATTCTATCCCCGAATGGTAGCGTTGAAGACGCAAAACCCATCATTGAAGCTATTCATAAGCGTTGGAGGTGCGCCATTGCAGTACTCCCTATGCGTGGTCATCAAAGAATTGACAAACGTCCAGGCTGGTCCGCGGGCGGCAAGATCTTCTCAGACATGGTCAGCACTGCGGCGAATCGTCAGAGCTTCATCGATTCTGCTCTTCAATTCTTGTTGACCTACAGCTTCGATGGAATAGACATGGACTGGTCAGTTCACTGTTCGTGCTCGTCCGCAGATCCTGGACTTGAAGCTGAACATGGATAGGGAATACCCAGCGGCGTCCGACAGAGATGGAGTCCCCGAAGATACCGCGAACTACGTGACGTTCATGCGAGAGCTGTATGAGTGCGCCTGTTGAGACATCGAAGTGCAATCATGCTGATCCGCTCACACAGAAAGACTGCAATGGGCTCTAAATATGGCCTGAGCATGACGATACCTTCTAGCTACTGTGAGCTAGTCACTATGTTCGCCTTCCGCCGACTACAACAGTACTGACCTTCATGATCAGGGTACATGCAAGGCTTTGACATCGTGAGCTTGGCGCAATGGACCGACTGGTTCAACTTCATGGTACGTTAGCTTAGCTACGTCACATAGCAATGCTGACATTCTACGAGGCTTATGACATACACGGGTAATTATACGCAGCCGCTGTCTGCAGCTGTTCAGTGTTCGCTCGCCGCTGGAGTGGCATGAACACGACCAGTCTTGCATAGTTCATTACTGATCACGCGGACAGAACTTGGGACGGCGAGAACCCCTACACCCAGAGCGTGGTTCAGCCTCACACAAACCTTACCGAGGTAACGCTTGGCTTGGATCTTCTGTGGCGCAACGAAATCGATCCTGCGCATGTCGTCCTTGGGTTGGGATTCTATGGGAGATCGTTTACGCTGAAGGACTCCACCTGCAAGCTGCCCGGATGCGCTTTCTCGGGCGGCGGCAACCCAGGCGAATGCACTGGTACAAGTGGTATTCTCTCCAATGCCGAGATCCAACGGATAATTACTAAGAACAGCCTCACACCAATTCTCGATACCGAAGCGGCGATCAAATACATGTCGTGGGATACAAATCAATGGTACGTTAGCTTCAAAACCTCCGAATCAGCCGCCTGACAAGCACTAGGGTGAGCTATGATGACAATGTCACTTATGCTCTCAAGATTAAGTATGCAAATGAGAAATGCCTAACGGGGACGATGGCATGGGCGCTGGATCTCGATGACCCTACCACCCAAGCGTCCTCACTGAACTTGGTGGGAATTGAACTTGACTCTACCGGCGAACAGTTGGCCCCTGCGAACGCCCTTGCACGGACATCCGCACGTATAGTCGAGAATGACGTCGTTGGACTCTTTTTCTGGACAGATTGTGGTCTATCCACTTGGGTGCAATGTCCGACCGGCACTCACATGCTTACAAGGGGGTCTGGCAAGGTGAGTACCCGCTGGACATATTCTGACGCAGGCTTACGGCTATGACAGGTTTACGACGTGGACAGCGGCCTCGCAACCGGCAACATCCCATGCCATGGAGGTCCAGGCGGCTCGTACCGCGCTCTTTGTGCGCAAAACAATATTCTCACAGGAACCTGTCAGTGGTTTGGAACTCCAGCTTCCTGTAAGGGCTCATGTCCGAAAGGCTGGGTCATGGTCACTGCAAACTCCGGCCCATCGGCTTTCGGGACCATTTTGTGCCCCGCAGGTAGGTATTCGGTATATTGTTGCGATACCGTGGACTACTCCGCGGATCCTCTCGCTTGCGAAGTGAGCGGCCTCAACTACATTCTGGGCGGAGGGCTCGCGCCTCGTCTTGTCAACAACGACAACCTCAAGTTCAAGGCTGTCGAGGACTCGAATTATAATGCTGGCTGCACCGGCATAGATCCCAACGGTGGCGACCCGTTTGCCGCGGCATGCAGTTCAACGACTTCGCGGTCATCATCGACCGCAACATCTTGCGACGGTTGTACCGTGCATACTTCAGTGCCGACTCTTACCACTTCTACAGTCCCTTCTGTGACGACAGCAACAGCCATCTTGACCCCGCGAGGAGGCCTGGGTGGGATCCCTTTCAAATGCGATACCAACCAACTGATCGGGACCGTCATGGTCGACCTACACGGAGGATTCGACGGTACGGCCTTTGTCCAGAAAAGTCTTGATCGGAACCCGTCAACAAGTACCACAACAATCACTGCACCTAAAAGGAGATCCTCCACCACCACGTCAAAAACATGCGACGGCGTATGTGACCAGCCATTGCGCTACGAAGCGTTCGGAATAGCGTGCTAACATAAGACAGTCGGTCTACCCGGACGCATGCGCGCACTACAGCTCTGTCATCCGCAAGACACCAATCTTCTCACATTTGCCCTGCCCTTACACGAATCCGGGTGACTACCGACCCGCAGTCAAAAGATATATTAGCCAACACTATCAAAGGGGAGGTATCGGTTGTAAGTCTTGAACTCAGCAGAGGTACAAGCTGCCCGCTAACATACAGGAAGGGATACAAGGATGGACGCAGCCGGCGACCTACGTGACCAACGGCGCAGTCTTTACCGATCGCTGCGATAGGGACGAATGGCCTCCGCTCCGCTTCTGGGGAGCCGCTAGGCATGGTGGCCAATGGGTACGCTTGCTTAGCAGACATCAAAACGCACTGGTCCCAAATCTAGGTAGTGGAAGCTGGAACGGAATTTGTCCGGATCAAATCCAGGAAGATCCCCATAAAGCGATTACCAGTCACGGACCATGTCACAACCGTGGAGGAGTAAGCTTCGAAAGACAGTCTGCGACGTACCCATGCTGACAAGTGTGATCCAGGTTGTGGTGTGCACCGACTACAAGACCCCAGTACTAAGTTGGCCAGTCATGGAGTACTTCTTCACGAACATGCCCGGCTATGCAGATGACGGCATTACACAAAACAAATGCTGGCCCCAGACACTCACTTACGACCCGGGTTTTGCGCTCCTCACGGATGACTCTTGGTATACCGCAACCAATGCTGCGCGCGGTTTCAGATCCGCTGCATATCGGTACAGCCCGGCCGCTTCGATTACCGCAGGAAAGAGAATGCCGAGCGATAACGTGGCAAAGAAACGCGAGCTCTTTGATGCTCTGGACCCTGCAGATCTTTATCTCAACGAAGGAAACAGTTCCCGTAGGCCCACAGAAGAGGAGCTATTTGAGGCCTTCGGCTTCCTGAAGTGCGACTCGGACGATTGTGTGAAAGAGTTGGCAGAGATCAATGAGCTGGAAGTTCCTATCATCGTCCCCTCGGACATTCCAGTACCCGTCGAGGCATCTGCCAGTGTGACAATGGACGCTGAGCCTTCTGGCGCTCATTTCGCGGCCGATGCAGCCACGGCTGGATCACCGGTGACGGACTCGCTGTCGTCTCCGACGTCTGCCACCGGTTCTCACGCCAGAGAGCACCTCAGAAGATATCATCGCCACAGTTAGTGCTACACAAGTCACTGGTCGCGGAGGGACTCAATCGAGAGGCCTTGAGCAGCCTGGGCCGTGATCTCCATAGGAAATGCTCTCGGGGCTTTGAGAGATCATGTCTGGTAATCCCAACACATAGATCATGTACCCTCATTCGCGTTTGTCGTGTCCTCCCACACAGCCACTCCTTCTCACTATCAATGTTTACTAGCGGGTGCATACCGCAGTGTCAATTTGGCGAGGTTAACCGTAAGTGGGCTCTCAAAGATGTCGCATGGCCATTCAAGTCATGTGCGACGAAGGAACACGAACGTATGTATGTAAGGAACCAAGTAAGTTGGTGTGCATTGTCAAAGAGCTATCTCTCAGGCAATGGCCTAATTCGGCCAGAACGTCGTCAAGGTAACAGCTTGACGTTGTCCTAGCTCAGGCTATGAAGAGACGTCCGCAGCCCGCTTACCGCGCCGCCACCGATGCATACATCACATAGGATGCTCCGCCGTCTCTCTAGTCGCCGGCCCATGCAACTCCTTCCACTCATTCTTTACCTGATGTAGCTTCAGGTAATCATCGAATGTCGTCACCTTCACGTCCGGGAAAAGATGATTGCTGATCTCACCCTTGGGCCTCCGAAACTTGCCAGCACCCTGACCGCCCTTGACCAAGAACCAGAAGTCCACCGGGAAAGCGCTCTGCTTCAGCTCGTCTGGCGCACTGTCCGGCTTAGCCACGATACGATGCATATCCTCCTCGCTGTACTTCTCGAACTTGACATTCTTGGCGCTGTACTTCTCCAACAAGCCAGCGATCTCCTCATGGCTGATGGTATCGCTGACGAAGTTGAGGTGAGCATTCTCCGACTTCTCTGGCTCACACAGGGTGGCCACCAGAAACTTGGCAAAGTCGTCGATGTGGGTGAAGTCAGCTTTGGCCTTCTCTGCTCCAGCCGGCCCGATGACGTGGAACGTGTACGTCCCATTCGGCGGATCGTGTTGAGTCCACGGACACCAGACAGCCTCGCGGCCTTGGTTGTAGAAGTCGCCACAGCCGATAAGCGTATAGCTCATCTTTCCGGAGTCAATGGCTGGGTGATGTAGAGCCGCCTCGATAGTCTTGGCTTTCCAGTCCCACATCGGATGAACGTAGCCCCAGTCATCGTTGGGCTTGTGGTAAGTCTGATGGAATCCGTACTCGCTTGGATAGAAGCGCTTGACACCTGCGTCGGCTGCTGCGTCCTGGATGGTGGCTTGGGCATCCAAGGCTTTGCCGTTGAGTGCGCTGACGACGGCGTTGATGTCTTTGAGTGAGTTCTTGAGTTCATCGCGGGAGGCCTTCAGTACATCGATAGTCTGGCATTTGTACTGGGATGATTTGGGCACCGGGGGTTCTTGTGAGCCGGGCGGGATCACCGCGAGAACGTTGAAGGTCTGCTTCTTGCAGCCTAACAAAGCCTTGGTGATACTTTGGCCAAGTTGACCGTTTGCGCCGAAGACGGCGACGTTCTTGAGTGACATGGCGTTGGCTTTGGAGGTTGATCGCTGAGAGGTGTTAGCCGAGGATGTTGCTCTTGGTCGTGTGTCGATGGCTTTGCAGCCGTGATGCTATACCTGCTCACATGCAGGTACACACAGTATGACGTGAGGATGAGCGACATGTGACAGGGCACACGACCCGAACCGAAGAGTCCACCTTGTGCTACGGAGAGCAGTCCGACGTCTGGGAGGAGGCCTCCAACAGCTTCAAGACTTTCCGTGCCTACTCTATATACATTCAGGATTTGCAGGCCTTCTTCGCGAGCGAAGCAGGGTTCCGGCCACTACCTCAACACGGCGTCTCCATGATACTGACAGCCATGCCGCTTACTTCTTTCCAGCGAACCTCTGCTCGCCCTGGCCTGGCATGATCGGCTGATAAACAGTTAGCGTTTGTCTTCATGGAGATATCAGCTGCAGGCACTTACATTCGGCTTCGGCGGCGTCTCCAAGTTAGTGTTCGTCTGCACAAGGAACAGATCGCTCGAGGTGAACCGACTCCTGTACTTCTGACCCCCATAGCCAAAAAGAAAGCCAAGTGGGAATCCAACATCAAACTCATCCGAATCCTCAATCTCATCAATCTCCTCCTGGCTCAACTTCACCCCCAGAGCCTCCACATTCCCCTTCAAATGCTCAATCTTCCTCCCTCCCACAATCGGAAACACATAAGGCGTCTTATGCATCACGTACGCAAGAGCAATAGACGTGATCTCCGTACTCTTCTTCTTGGCAATCTCCTCGAGCTTGCCGGCGATCTTGGCGTACTTAGGGTTTTGGGGTCCCATTTTGCGGCCTTCGCGATCGGCGGCGTTCCATTGTTCTGCGGACTTGAACATACCGCGGCCGAGAGCGCCCCAGGGGGCGATACCCATACCTTCTGCTTCGCACATGGGGAGGATGTCGCGTTCGAAGTCGCGGGTGGAGGCGTTCCAGAGGCCTTGGTAGACGCTGAATTGGGTTAGGCCGTGGAAGCGGGCGTCTGGGTGTTGTCAGTAGACGCTTTCGTGGGAAGGGGTGTGGTTGTAGGACTTACAGTCATTGCACTTGACAACAATCCAAGCCGGAGTATCAGAGATGCCAAGATACAGCACCTTGCCGTTCTGTACCATGTGATGCAAGCTATTCATCAGTTCCGGGATCGAGGTCGTGAAGTCCCACCAATGCACGTAGAGCAAGTCAATGTAATCAGTCTGCAACTTCTTCAAGCTGTGCTCAACGGAGACTCTCAGAGATTTGGAGTGATTGCCCTGGAAGTTGGCCTTGATCTTCTCGCCTGTCGTGGGTGGGCGGAAGCCGGAGGTGAACTTGGTGGCGATTACCATCTCGTCGCGGTTGTCACGCTTCTTCATCCATTCGCCGATCCAGGTCTCGCTCTCTTCGCCTTGGTAGTTGTTGGCGGTGTCGACGAAGTCTACCAATGTCGTTAGCCTCTGAATCTGGTGTTGCTCAGCAGAGAGATAGCAACGATATGCTTACTGCCACCCTGCTCATAGAAGAAGTCGAGCATGCCGAAAGCCGTCTCCTTGTTGCACTCGCCCATGAACTCCTTCCAGGCCTCGCCAAAGTTCATTGCTAGTCTCTCGTCAGCGTTGTACCTCTGAACGGGAAGGAGTCGACTGACCGCCTAGGCATAGTGGCGAGACCCTGACGGCTGCCGTCGGCGACAAGATCCTGTGGTACCCGAGGAGGGTATCCGGCTTCTTTGGTGGTGGGAAGGCCATTGTTACCGCTTCGTTATGGCTTGGGCTGGAGGCTCTCGTGGACTGCTTGTGATGGAAGAAGAGACGACTCTGTTTGTGAGCTCTCGAGAGTCAATGGTTCAGACGGAAGTGTCAAGAAATTGCTGTTGCTGCTGAGAGGAAGTATGAAAGGTCAAAGAAGGTCTATATATCCCAATGGCTCAATAATACTTAACACCGTCCAAACTCCGTGAAGCTTTTGGTGGAGTTATGATGTCGCTACCGAGGCCAGTGTCTCGCAACTACCAACAAATTCGTACCCGCTGTGAGCAGGCGACGGTGATAGGAGGTAGCGGTGTTGCATGATGGGAGGAGTTGCGGCTGGTCTTACATTGGCGAGCCAGAGTTGTCACCAGTCAGTTATCCAGCACGCGGCCGCCCTCCCGCATCGCCTGGTTGCACAAGCGTTTCACTATGTCCGAAGTCCTTCCTGCAGGGCCACATCGACCTCTTGCATCTGCACACGAACGCTGGTATGATGGCTTGTCTCGTTTCTCTCGGAGCCTTCACTCGCCTTGCTAGCCTTCATCCTCGAGTAAGGCTGAAGTAAGATGAGATGGTCTCCATGACGACGATCACATGCGACCAAGACGAATGACAGCCTCGGCCGCGGAGGCGTGGGCTGAACCATGTCACGCTCTCGCGAAGCTCATCGTAGAATGTTCAGCCTCAGTGGTACCGACCGTACGAGGCTGAAGACGGCAAGTACGACAATGTCCGCATTCTCTTGACTACATGTAGTGGTACTATAGCTTTCATGCTTCTGGGACCAACCTCGATAGCTGAGCAGCGGCTCCCGAGCTCTAGAACGTATACACAACGATGCACGAGCTGCCGAATGACCTGAACAACAGCCTACGATCATGGCGAGGCAGCATATATGGCAGTAGCGGTGGACGGCGTAGCGCACAGAAAGAGCCCGGCGATCTGGAGAAGGGAACGACAGAGGACTATGACGAGAAGGAGTTCGAGCGCGCATTAAGTCCAAGCGATCATTCGACAGCCTCCCGACATGGCATCCATCAGGCCACGCAACAGAGCAGACGGCATACACAGTACCACAGCGCATCGCAAGACCAGCGAAGTCGGCACCAGCGCGCATCGCGGGAGCAGCGTGGCCGGCACCATAGCACATCGCAAGGCCAACCCCAACGCAAGAGTCAGAATCAGAAGAATGCGCAACGATCGAGCGACCACAGTGCCGTTTCCAAACAGAAACACAAGAGCTCGAACAATCAAGGCGACGGCGATGGCGACGACGAGGGCGATGCCGATGACAACGACATCGACAACGACCCGCCTGGAACACCCGTCTCAGCCAACAACCTCAAGAGCGTCTTCACCGCACCCCAAGTCGTCGACCCCGATGGTGCTGCCGACCGTCTCGCCGACGACGAAACACCCTTGACGCCCGCCAACTTCTACGAGTTGATGGGCATGAAAGAGCCCATCTCCAAACAGCAGAACCCGAAAGACTTGGCGCTCAAACATGGCCTCTACGGCCGCATACAGACCCGGCTAGACTATATCGAAGCCAAATATCGCACCTTCGAGGTCGTCAACTACATGTTGTTGACGATGCAATTGATGCTCAGCGCCGTCTTCATCGTTTTAGGCAGCCTAACGCAGGTAGACACGCACATCGTCATCGCCATCCTCGGCGCCGTTTCCACAGTCATCGGAGGGATTCTGGCTCTTATGAAGGGACAAGGCTTGCCGAATCGTCTTAGGCAGACGAGAGAAGGGCTACGAAATGTGGTCTTTGAGGCCGAGGAGTTGTACTGGGATGTGGGTGCGGATAAGCCGGTGCTGTATGAGAATGTTAAGAAGGTGCGCACGGATTTCTTGCGGGTACTGGAGGAGAGTCGGAAGAATCATCCGGATACTTGGAATACGATCTCAAGTGGAGTCGCACAGGGTGTTGAGATCCATGGGCGCGGCAAGAAGTCTACTGTTTCGGCGGCGGCGATACCTACCGTAGCACCGGCCGGGACATCGAAGTCCAAGTCTTGAGCGTCTGTACATGTGAATCTGTTTGATAGCTGATATTGTTATATATACTTACGACTTACAGGTCAAGACGCACTTGTTCAGTCCCTTTGAAGTCCAAAGAGCTCTCAACTGTCACTCGATCTCCAGGCAAAAGAGGTCAACGGGCGATATCAGCCTATCGCCTACCCTTCCACGTATGCGCGTCTAAGCGCTCACTTTCGTGCAGCAGCGTCGACATGATGAGTTTGCAGTTCACAATCTAGCCCGGGAAGGATGGAGCTCTGTCGTTAGACTGCACACCCAAAGGCTGCAGAAGGAACGCTTGCGTTCATTGGCCCATCTGTCCTGCAGCACTGGCGCCATCGATGCTGCAACTTCCCGATGGAGCGGACCGGGTCCGGATCACCACAAACCAGGTCGGCGGGACTACGGCACCAGCCGCTTCTGCAGGACTGCTGCACGACCTCCACCTTGTTATGCATATCCACGATCATGGCGCACTTGGCGGGCGACTCGCAACCACTCGAGCAAGTTCGTGCGCAGCAGCTCTATGAGCTGCTTATTCTCCCTCTCCACCGGTGTTGTTGGCGGCTCCTAGCTCTTGCGCCATTCTTTCCGTGGACTGCGTGGAGGTGGTATTGCAGTTGCCTCATCCGGAGCTGTCGAGGACGATGACAATGGCGTTGCTGCTATATGACTTCAACCTGCGAGGCGGCTCGCTTGCTGTTACCATGGCCACCAACCACGACTGGACCATATGCCCCACGTCTACCTACTACGTGCACCTTTGACCAACCGCGGGCAGACCGTCTTGCATGCTTCGCGTCGCTCCACGGGTCTCCGACATGCGCTTGGGCTGCATGGTGAGGGGCATGCACGCCTTGTTTGCAATGATGCTAGAAGTACAAAAGGTTTCCAGCAGTAGGTAGGACGTCTTCTTCGAGCTCCATCAGTCCTTTCGGTCATCAACATCTTGCTCTGACCGACCATGCTTACTTCACTGACGGCAAGCCTACTGGCGGTGACTGTAAGTTCCAGCAGCGGCAGCAAAGCTCTTGCTTACAGCATACTGACCGAAGCAGGCCGTCACGGCGTCCAAAGTATCACCGATCGTAGCGAACTCATGGGGTCCCAGCCGTATCGATGTCTTCGGCGTCGCCTCCGACAAGTCCATCTGGCACAAGTACCACACACCAGCCGGCTTCGAGCCAGCTGATTTCGAAGACTTCAACGGCGAAGCCATAAGCACGCCAGCCGTGGTCTCCTGGGAAATGAACAGGCTCGACTACTTCTTCGTCGGCACCAACGGATCAGTGTTCCACCGTTTCTGGAACTCGCAGGACAATGCTTGGGTACCGTGGCCAGACCACGAGGAGCTCCTTGGCCAGAACAAGTACGATGACTTTACCGGCCCGGTAGGCGCTGCGTCGTGGGGAGCTGGCCGTTTGGATGTTGTAGGCTTGGCAAGCAATGGCTCGTATCTGCATATGTACCTTCTCGACGGCAACTGGCAAGGCTGGGCCAACTTCGGAGGGAACTTCAGCTCGCCGCCTTCGGTGGTGTCTTCCAGTATGTCAAACCATTCTCTCAACTATTCCCTAGCTATCGGTTGACTGACACTTGCGTGAAGGTGGCGCCAACCGCTTCGATATCTTCGGCCTCGACACTGAAGGCGTGGTGCTGCATAAGTACTGGGACGGCACCCAATACCAACCAGATGAGGGCTGGGAGAAGCTTCCAGGTCCCGTCAAGTTCGTGGGTGCCCCTATTGGCTCTACCTGGGGTCTGCCGGACCTTGATCTCTGGGCTGTAGGAGAAGATGGCGCACTCTACCATAACTTCTGGCGTGGAGAATACTACGGCGGCTGGGAGTCACTGGGCGGCAACTTCACCTCGACACCATCCGTCGACCACTGGGGCCCGGGTCGAATCGACATCGTCGGGCAGTTCGCTGGCGAGACACAGTACAGCTACAAGTACTTCAATGGCTATAACTGGAATGAGTGGGAGAAGAAGGGTGGCGACTTCGCTACGGCGCCTGCGTTGACCTCGTGGGAAGCCAATGACCTCAATATCTTGGGTGTTGACAGCAATGGCACGCTGAGGTGGCAGATGTGGGTTGGTGGGCAGTGGTTGCCGAGCTTTGACTCGTACTACTCGCTCGGCGATGCTAGCAACCCGTTCGGTGGGAGCAAGGCGGTGCCGTATGACGCGCAGGTGGTCATTGATGGGTATAAGCAAGGCTTGTAGAATGGAGGCCAAGCTGGACGAAGAAGGTCGTGTGGAGCAGAAGGAAAGATCTTGTGAGATCGGTTGTTAGAGGTCAATCAGTGACGAGACACGTTTTGAGTGTTGCACTGAACCCAGAGTAGCCGTGGCTTCCATTGATTGCAGCCACCAGCGGACTGGTGTGTTGAAGTTCGAGAATCGAACGGAAGCCACAGCTAGTTGCTCTTTCATGTTCGTTCCAACAAGTCGTGTAATTCCTTCGTGAGCCCAGTGGTATGATGTACCGTCACTCGACCCCGCAGCATCGCCCTTTTACATGCAAGCCTCTTCCTTCGAGCCGCCATCCTGTGTTTCTGTGGTAAGGAAGATCTTGCCGTCCTTACTGATCGTGCGTGTTTCAAGATAGAGCGAAGTAAAGCAATCCTTCAAAAGACATTCCAAGTCCATCACTACAAATCAGCACTTGTCACTACAACACAGTACAATGCCTCACAAGGACATCGAGTTCAGGACCAGCGATCAGATCACCCTCCGTGGCTGGCTCTACACGCCTCCCGGCGAGGCCAAGAATCTGCCATGCCTCGTG